>QRFJ01006557.1:0-70522 GCA_006176705.1 Cocos nucifera
GATTGGTGGAAATAGAGTCCCCTGGATTCCTCCTTAGATGGTGCCTAAGACTAGTCAAACTGGATTGTTAGAAGGACTTCTAATTGAAATCCAAAAGCAAAATGGAGTCCTTGTCCAACAAGGACTCCAAGGTGCCTCCAACTTAGGCGCACGCCTAGGGTGGCGTGCGCCCTCATCCTTGCCAGGTTCTGGTAGGGGGACAGGCCCCCACCAGCTCTCCAATAGGTGCGTGACATGTGGTCAAAAGTCAAAGTGTCAATGGTCAACGTTTGACCAATCAAAGGTAGACTTTTGACCAAAGTCAAGAACAAGAAATGGCAGGTGACCAAAAATGGCAGGTAATGTCTTACAAAATAAGACAACCTTTTCTGACTTAGACAACCTCCAGTCAGACCATATGAAAGCCTCTGATTGAGCACAAACTTCTTTGGCTCAGACAGGACCACTTATTTATGATAGTAAAAGAAGAACGTTAGGTTCAATCGAGTGCTAGCACGATTTTCTTGAACCTAATTGAATCTCATTCAGATCAATTGAACTGGATCAGTTCAATTGATGATCACCAGATTCAAACCCTTATTTGTGTGACCCAGTTAGGTTCAGTTCTGTATGGTAATGGGATATGTCATGATCTCTATCATCGATATCATCGAAACTCCTTTCGATGGATCAGAACTCTTCTGATTCGAACAGCTAGAATGATCGATCATCTAAATCATTCTAATTGCTTCCAAAATTCATCAGTGACACCTAGCAGTATATGGTGGCAACCCATCAGAGCTGAATGTGAACCTCTTGGTGCAGCTACCTATGTGATTAAGTTCTTCTATCTTGAGCTCCTATCAGATTAGGGTTTAGGTGAACTCGTCAAATCCTAATTTCTGTCATATGATGTAATCATTCGATTCGAGTCCGATGTGAAAATATAAATAGAAAATCTTTCTATTATTTCACTCTGCCATGGTCATAGGCTTCTGAACTTGATTCTCATGATTATCATGGGCTGCTCCTCTACCACCGAGGTAGATAGATTTCATCTTGATGCTATCCAGTTTCTACAATGAACATGCTATAGCCAATATACACCTCAGGGTTCCATATGGCTAGGAGATCAAGTAATGGTGTAGTCAAACCATAACACCCTCAAGGTGAACTGCCAATGCACCTCAGGTCAAAGAACCAGACACACCACTGCAGCATCGAGTCAGTCATTGATGAGAAGGTAGACTTCCTAATGACTACTCGAGGTGGTGACGCTTAGTGCCCTCGTTCTCTAACGAGTACCTATACTCTCGCTCCGATGTCTCCACACCGTAGACTCAAGACTCATCTACTAAAGAGAAGTGATTGTACACCAACCTTTTGGATCAATCACCATCCTCGTGATGATCCTATGGTCGGGAGCAATTTATGATTTAATAATGATTATTCATGTCTTAAATTTTCAACTCTTGAAAATATGAATTATTATTACCATTAACTCAAAGAATGTATCACAGACACTAAATACACATATGTGATAGAAAATAATCCATTTATTGATTTTAGTCAAAATTATAATTTTGCCCCTAGAAGTGTATTACAAGTGTCAGCCAATTCTGGCTTCTAGGGCACATATATCTAACAGTGTATAAGTGTCAGTCAATTCTAGCTTCTAGGGCACACATATCTAACAAGATCTTTGCTGCAGGCAATATGGGACTAAGATAGACTTTGATCGGCAAAAAATATAAAATTTGAGTGAAAATTGGTTTAAAAGTATCCCTGATTGAATTATGCTATTTTAGGTGAAGTCTGGCCATCAGATAGGGATCGAACGATTCCAAAATTATCAAAAAATGGACGTATAATAGCCTAGATCAAGTCAGATTTAATTTGGACCATTTGATCGCTTTGATCAGGAGTTTTTGGCAATTGGATGGATGCCTGGTATTTTAATCACCATCGAGATCTTTCTTCACCATCGGATCGTGCTTAGGTTGCTGTCGGCCATTCGATCACATAGATGGAATTTGAATTAGAGTCAAAAATAACCACAGTCATTGGATTTTGATTTGGGTGAAATCTAGCCACCAGATCAAGCATTGGAGGGTTTGGTGCTGTCGAACCATCGTTGATGTGAGCTGAAAACTGAATCAAGCTTGGAAGACATCTGGACCATCAAATCTAGACAGCAAACCACCATAGCCATCCGATGGCATAATTACTATTCATATGGACCGCATAGACCGAGTGCACTGTAAGCCACGACCAATCAACATGCACCACATCCTGTAAAATTATCATTTTGCCCCTGTACACCATGATGAATTTTTAATAAATTTCTTAACGATCCTAGTCCACCACGTGGCAGCGTGTGATTCACTACCTTTTACTAAGCTGGCAGTCCATGCCTAAATCATGGACTGGTGGGTAGGCTCTATGGCTTTGCCAGCTTGGACGGCATGTCGGTTGAGCTAGGACGTGCCAGTTGAGTTGAATGTGATGGCTTGGTTGGGCGAGCTGGCTGAGCCAAATTTAATTTTTTTATTTTTTTTAAAATCTATATCTAATCTGTTTTAGCTCCGATTTGCTTCAAACATATTTTATTATGATAAAATTTTTTTTTCTATTAGTAATAATATTTTATTTTTTAATTATTTTTAATTAATTTTTTAATTAATTAAAATATTAATTTTTTAAAAATATATATTAATTAATTATTAATTTTAAAAATAAATATAAATTAATATTTTTATTGATGAATTTATAATACTTATCACATCCCATAACTTAAGCTTTGCTCATCCTCGAGCAAAGAAATAATTTAGTTTTAGATACCTTTTAATTTAGAGTTTCGAATTTTACCTAAGTAATTTTCAAAATGGCCTTTGAAATTCAGTAGAGTTTAAATGAGGTATTTCATTGGGGTATTTGTACTTACCAATATAAAAGTTAAGTGAATAATATTAAATTTTTCTAAACTTTTCTAAATTGTCCTTACCTTTATCTTTGAATCATTTAAACTTTCATATGGGCAAGTGTATTGCTATTTCCATCCTTTATTTATTAAATTTTTTTTTCACATTGTCCATTTTTTTTAATGCAAATATCATTGCTTGCTTAGGCAACAGGACTCGGTTACTCGATGAAAAATCAATGTATTTTTTTTTAACATTGTACCACTATTGAGTGTCATAATTTTTTAAGCTTTCTACTTAATCCATGTAGCAAGTCTTGGGCCAATGACTCTCAAACTAGTTGACTTTAGAAAACTAGGTATGAAATACGCCTCGAACTTACTAGCTCGAATCAAATGTGCTACAAGTTAAGACTAGTTTTACAATGAGCTTCTTCATCCTTCCCATCTTTTGACATGAAACTCAATGCTTGCTTAGGCAAAGAGGTCCAATTACTCACTAAAAATTACTTAAAAATTATTTTATTTTAATTTTAATTTAATTTTTTAATATAAAAAAATGTATAGTTATCCTACATAAGTCCGTAAAAAGTTGACTCTTCTTTTGATGTTGGTAGGAAAAACTAGAAATGTTCAAAGAAAAATTATTTATATTCTAGACTTAACTCTTTATTGAATTTTTTTAATATCTGATCTCTTAATATCTCATAAATTCTCTAATTTGTGCATCAATTTTTTTTAAAAAAATACTTAGTTCAACTCGATTCTTAAGCATAATCGGGTGTCTAAATGCTAAATACTAACTTCTTCAAGAACTTTATAAAAAAAAAAATTAAAATTTTTATTATTCTTTCATCCCAAATTAATCGACATTGTCTTCAATGGAGAAAAAAAAATAAAGGGTATAATAAAGAAAAGAAAGAATACACTTGACTCAGTATATATTTGTGGTCTAGCATATACCTTTAAAAATTTGGACTCTCCCTCCAACTTATTTAAAATATTCTAAAAAGTAAATTAAAAAAATAGATATAAGAAAATTAAATATTGGATTGCCTTCCAACAAGCACTAAGTTTATCATCTTTAGCCAGACACAAGATAGCTTACTTATCCTGTATCAAATATTGGATTGATAAATTTTAATAGTTTTGGATTGCCAATCTTAATAAGACTGTTTATGATCCTTTTATTGATATATTCATTATTAATTATGAAAATATAGTTCGTGATCCCATTCTCAGATTCTTGTTTCTCAAGAATGTATTCTTCTAAAATACTCATATATTGAGTTTTTGGGTTAGAAGATAAATTTGATGCTATGGATACTGGAAGGGTGACTAAAGATTATTTTAATTCTTAAGGTAAATTAATATGATCTTGCTTAAATAACTTTATTGATACTTCGTTACATGTCTCTTGATTTTTGTAAGAAGAACCGAATTTTAGGATTGAAGGGAACAGGACTTTTGGTTTATAGGTCTCGGGTAACTCATCTATTCTTTTTTTTTCTTTATCTGATTCATTGGAACCAGTATCAGTACTAGTTCTGAACTGAGGTTCTTCTATGTGGTTAGTCTCAGTACTAATCTGTTCTTCTATATTCTTATTTTGGCTAGCATCAGTACTAGCCTCTCTCACCTAGTTTTGGTATGGGTCCATAAGAATCCTATAACTTTTAAGTTCAAAAATTACTTTGGCATTCTCTAGATGAAGATTCTTAGGTGGGATATTGGATTGATAATTTGGTCCAGGTGATTGGTAGATATTAGGTGGGTTGTTTATATGAATTGGTTGGCTCGATAGTTGACCAAGTTCTCTCCTCATATTAGACTCAGCTAATTATCCTATTTGTGCTTCTAGCATGGTGATGGATTCCTGTTGATTCAAAATCAGTTGTTGAAATTGATTAAATCTATCATTGACTAGATTGGTTGGTTGAGGAGGTGGGTATGATGACTGATTATAATGCAATCGCTGGATAGACTGACTAGGCTGACTATAATTATAGGCATAGTTTTGATATTGGGTCTGAGCCTAAGTTTGTTGGGGTATCCAAGAAAAATTAGGGTGGTTTCTCCAATCTAGATTATATGTATTTGAAAAAGGATCATTAATCAGCTTGGAGTAGCCTTGTGCAGCTTGAACTTATTCTTGGATAAAAGATGAAAATTATGCAGTCATAGGATATTCACTCACATGATGGGTTGGGCTAGCATAGATTGAACAAATCTTCTGATAATTAGAGGATGGTGTGTATTGTGAGATTGTTGACTTAGGGTTAGGAGTTGGTCTAATTTCTGGACAAGAAAGTTAACTTTATTTACTAGGTTCATGTTAGCTTTAGAACTTAGTTTTGGATGTTTGATTTCATACATTTCTACCCATTTTTAGTAGAAAGATAATGAAGCAAGGTTAATTGAGTTTTCACTTAGAGTTTCAAATAAAGCATAGGCTTCATCTTCACTCATATTCATGAATACACCTCCACAAGATGCATTTACCATTTATTTATGATGATCTCCTAAACCATAATAAAAAGCTTGAACTATTTGCCACTTAGATAGACCATGATGTGGGCATTTTCTAATAAGTTTCTTAAGTCTCTCTCATGACTCATGAATTTATTCTCCTGAAAGCTGAGTAAATCCAATGATAGCTTGCCTCTTGGTGTTGGTTCGACCTATAGGATAAAATTTCTTAAGAAATTTACTTTATAATTTAGCCCAAATTTGGATTGATCTTCCTATTATGTCAAGCCAGTACTTGGCTTTATCTTTTAATAAAAAAAAGAATAAAATTAATCTAAGAGCATCATCAGTCAAATTTTGAATCTTCATCATAGAGCAGATTTCTAAAAATTCATCCAAATGCTTATAAGAGTATTCATTGGTATTTTCATAAAAAGATGGGAGCATCCGAATTATGGCCGACTTGATCTCATAATGGGAGCATGGATATCAGATAATTAGATATAAGTTGATGGGTTATAGATGGAAAGAATAAAGTATTCCTTCATCTACTTAGATGGTTCTTTAAAATTTTTAGTCATTTGGTTATTAAGTCTAATATGGTTCAGCCATTCAATTTTATGATTGGATTTATCTAGGTTAGGTAAAGCGATCTCCTACCGTGTATATACTAGTGCAACCCTAATGTATAATTTAAAATTTTTAAATTTTTTTAATTATTTTTAATTATTTTTTTAGATTTTTTATATTATTCATTATTTTTTAAATTTTTTATAATTTTTAAATTTTTAATTATTTTATTTATTTTATTATTATTATTATAAATTTATTTTAATTTAATTTATTATTTTTAATAATTTTTTAGTTAGTTTAATTTAATTTATTTTATTTTATTTTTAGAGGGAAAAAGGAGAAGAAAGAAAGAAAAATTCTAAAAAAGAGGTCCTAAGGAGTCTTAGAAGAGATAGAAGAATTAGGTTAATTAGGTTTGATGTTTTAGTTAGCAATCAAGTTAGGCAAACAATCCTAGCTAAGGATTGTCCTAGATTTAGATAGCTCATAACTGCTAAGATCACCTTCAAGCACTCCAAGTATAAAATTAGCCACTCAACTGGTCAGGTAAGTGTAAGATCAGTGGGAGTCTTTTCGTTGCTTGTCTTAGACACCAATTATGCTTGGCCAGGTAAGCTAATAGAACCAATTATAAATTATCTTTCTTCGAGCCCAGTCGTCTCTGAACCACTTTTCTTAGACATCAGTTAAATTGACTGATCCTAATCTGATCCAACTTTTATAATTTTTTATCCTAATGAGCTCGAGTTCCTAGGGTCGATGTTTAATTGATTTTAAAATTAAAAGCTTAGGTCAATGCAGGATGTTGGTTGGTTATTTATGGGCTAAGTAAGGGTGATCAAATTCCCATCTTATTTTATTTAATGGGTTATGCTCTTAATTTGATTTAATATGAGTATGCACAATCACTTTCAGACAAGGGGTTCTATGCAACTAAATTAGATGCATGAAATTAATTGAATCTTGAGAGCATACCTTATCTCCAATGTTTACCAAAAAGAAAATAAAAATAAAAATAAAATCAATATGATGCATGCTCTAAGCAATTAGTATTTTTAATCTTATCATGAAGCTTTTAATTAGGTTTAAGTGAATATTTTTTAAATTAATTTAAAAATAAAATAAATATAAGAAAAAAGAAAAAAGATCTAGGGTTAGGATTGATCTCACCAAATCAAATTGAAGTTTCCCCCTTGCCCTAATTTGGTTCTTTTCCTCTTTTTTTTTCCTCTTTTTTTTTCTACAAAATAAAGAAGAAAAATTTAGTAAGCAAAATTTATAGAAAAGTTAAAAAAATTAAAAATTTATTTATAATTAATTTATAATAAAATCAAATAAATTCAAAGGAAATAATACTCAAGCCTTCCAGCGATGGCGTCAAAAATTTGATAAGAGTACGATATTATCGTTAGGACACCATATTATCAATTTAATTCTGACTTTTTAAAATAATTAAAAATATATAGATAGTAGTGAGTCTGGTCGAATCCATAGAGAAGGCAGTATTTTAGTTTTAAAATCTTTAATTTTTAGAAAAAAATTTAGAAAAAAAAATTTTAAAGTCAGAAAATAGAATTTTAAATTGCATAAAATTAAATAATAAAAAATTAAATAGCATGGAAGTAAAGTTTTGGTACTAAGATTCACTATTTAGATCTTAGCATCTACTTGCAATAAAATTAAATTTATAATTAAAATTATAGAGCAAAAATTTGAAGAGCAAAAAATAAAGAATTGAAATTTAAAGAGTAAGAAAATAAAATTTGCATTAATTAAATTTAATTCAAAGTTTAATTACATAAATTAAAAAGATAGGAAAAAAAAAAAAACTAGAAGTAGATGATCTCGATCTTGGAACAGCATCGATAGAAAGATAGTGTAGGAGATAACTCTTCTTCGCAGTACTCATTGCCTTGAAGCAGCCTCTAACCCAAGCATAGTTCCCACCCTATACCGAAGCTGTACCTGGTCTAAAGACAACTTTTCCTAGAGGCCTGGGGTCTTATTTATAGATGTTGGAGGGCTGGAGATCTTTGCTACAGGCAATATGGGACTAAGGTAGACTTTGATCGGCAAAAATAATGAAATTTAAATGAAAATTGGATTAAAAATGTCCCTGGTTGAATTATGCTATTTTAGGTGAAGTCTGGCCATCAGATGGGATCAAACGGTCCTAAAATCATTAAAAATGGATGTATAATAGCTCAGATTAAGTCTGATTTAATTTGGACTATTAGATCCTTTAATCAGGAGTTTTTTGGTCGTTGGATGGATGCCTGGTATTTTAATCACCGTTGGGAGCTTTCTCCACCATCGGATCGCGCTTGGGTTGCTGTCGACCATTCGATTATGCAGATGGAATTCAAATTAGAGTCAAAAATAACCACAGTCGTTGGATTTTGATTTGGATGAAATCTAGCCATGGATCAAGCATTGGAGGGTTTGGAGCCATCGGATCATCACTGATGTGAGTTGGAAACCAAATCAAACTTGGAAAACATTTGGACCGTCAAATCTAGACCGCAAACCATTGTATCCATTCGATGGCATAATTACTATTCATGTGGACTGCATAGACAGAGCGCACCATAAGCCGCAACCAATCAGCACGCACCATGCCCTATGAAATTACCTTTTTGCCCCTATATGCTGCGATGATTTTTTTGTAAACTGCTTAACGGTCTTGGTCCACCACATGGCAGCATGTGATTCGCTACATTCTGCTGGACTGGCGGTCCATGCCTGTACATTGGACTTGCGGGTCGGCTCTGTGGCTTAGTTGACTTGGACAGCGTGCTGGTTGAGCCGAATGCGATGGCTTGGCTCGGCGAGCCGACTGAGCCGAATCCATTTTTTTTATTTTTTCTTTAAAAATCCGTATATGGTCCATTTTAGCTTCGATTTACTTTAAACTTATTTCGTTATGATCAAAAAAATAAGCTTTTTTTATTAATTATAATATTTTATTTTTTTTTTATTTTTTTATTTTTAATTAATAAAAATATTAATTTCTCAAAACTATATAAATTGATTATTAATTTTTAAAAATAAATATAAATTAATTGATAAATTAATGCTTTTATTGATGAATTTATGGTACTTATCAAAGTCCATATAATAATCTTTCAGATAGCAATCGCTATAGTTGCGATGGACTATAAGGATTGCTATAGTTATAGCCTTGCTTAGCCTCTAGGGGGTAGCAACCCTATAAAGGATAAGCATGACTATAATCATAGCAAGTCTATCCATTATTTGCAATCTAAAAGATTATTACATGAACATCCATTAATAACCAGATCAAATACCAAATATGTTAATCATCTACTCAAGCCATCACCATTAAGCTCTTGCACATCAACAAGGTCTTGGACAAGTAGAGCCTCTAAAGCCCATGCAATTGTCCCCCACGTCTTGATCCCTATACAGGTACCAATGCTTGTAGTTTGGCATAAATTCACTCCTATATAAATGGACAACTATTCTATCTCTATCAAATATTTCTCTATTAACACATTTCTTACAAGAACAATGAGCCCATCCTTAAACTAAGAGTGCACTATTATCAAAAGCATCATCACAGAAGTAAGGGACATCATTACAAATGAGGATGATTTGCAATGCTGCTCGAACCTTCCCTTGGTTCAAGCACTCTGCATATCGAGATCGGAACACGTAGGGCATGTCTTGGCCCCATGTTTGCAATGCTGCCTGAACCTTTCCTTGATTTGATTACTCTACATGTCGAGACTGGAGTGCGTAGAGCACGTCTTGGACCTATATTTGCAGTCTGAACCTTTCCTCGATTCGAGCACTCTACTTGCCAAGACTAGAGCATGCAAGGTACATCTCAGCCCCATGTTTAAAATGCTGCCTGAATCTTTTCTCGGTTCAAGCACTCTACATGCTAAGATTGAAGCACACAGGGCACGTCTTATTCTTGTGTTTGCAGCCTGAACCTTCTCTCGATTTGAGTGCTTTGCATGTCGAGATCGGAGCATGCAGGGCACGTCTCAACCCCATGTTTGTAATATTATCCAAATCTTTCCTTAGTTTGGGTGCTCTGCATGTCGAGACTGAAGCATGCAGGGCATGTCACGACGTTGTGTTTGTAGTCTGAACCTTTCCTCGGTTTGAGCACTCTGCATGTCGAGATCGGAATGCGCAAGGCATGTCCCGACCTTGTATTTGCAATGCTGCCCGAACCTTCCCTCGGTTTGAATATCTGCATGTCAAGATCAAAGCACGCAGGGCACGTCTCGGCCTTATGTTTGTAGCCTGAACCTTTTCTTAGTTCAAGCACTCTACATGCCAAGATCAAAACACGTAGGGTACATCTTAGCCCCTTGTTTGCAATGCTGCCCAAACCTTCCCTCGGTTCGAGCACTCTACATGCTGGGACCCAAATCTCATATAAATTAATACTTAATTAAATAATTTTTAATATCTAAGTATGCTTAATTAATATAATTTAAATAAAAAAATAATTTTTAATGATGGTATTAGCTGTCGCTAATATCGTCGCTAATACTCACAATAGAAGAAGGCTACCATATAGAACTAAAGCATGGGTTGGCATGTAGGAATTAAGGCACAAGGAGGCACATGTGAGCAGGGACTGAGGCTTGGGGATGCAGCTATGGATGGGAGCTTAGGAAGATGGGAGGCGGAAGGGGGAATGGATGAAGGAACCAGATCTAGGGTTTCAGGACTAAATCTTGAAACTTTTTCAAGATCAAGCAGTGGAAGACTAAAATTAATCAAAATTAATTTTTAATACTAGAGAATACCTTAGATCTAATGTCCTATTGTATAATTATGGCATGACATTAAATCAAAAATTAAACATAAGGAGGAAAATAAAACATGTTGATCACTAAAACATGCATCTACACTACATCTAATGCAGGTATGTAGAATAGATCAGATCTATTATCGGTATAAGTTAGATGTTCTAACTTGTTGATCCAGTCTTGAGGATGATGTTGTAAGTCATACACGCATTCGATCTCTAGGAGTCATCTACACGAGCCCACGAATCACGATCAGAAGTCCTATGCAAGAAATCAGCATAGTATGCTAGTACTGTACTGATCCTTCTTCAATAGTCGATTCGCTGCTTTCTTCTTCTGAATTTGGACTCTTCTAAAAATAAGAAAAAAAAAGAGAGATTATAGCTTTGAGACACTCTCAAATAATCTCAAAAAGGAGGAAAAGAGATGAACAAGACAACCCTAGAAGAAGACCCTCTTCTTCTTCTCTGTTCTTTCACCTAGATATCTAATTTAGTGCCTATGAAATCCCCATGCCCTAATATTCTTTCTCCTTGATTTTCACAAATCCCAAAGGCCTCTTAATGTTCTAGAATATGTCCAAAAATCAGCCCAAAATTCATCCTATATAGAGAGATATAGAGGAGTCCTTGTTGGGTTAAACTCTTAGACTAGGAAAAACCTAAATAGGCAACTAGTTGGGGTGCCCAATGCTTGGGCACCCCCTCCTATGTTTTAGGCGTGGACTACCAAGAAATGTCTTACAAATCTCCCTCTTTTCCACTGAACAAAAAGAGAGAAAATAGGAAGAGGAGGGTGGCATGCATGGGAGGAGTTTTTGTTTCCTAAAACTCCATCCAAAGGAAAGTTCAAATCAAATTCAAACTTCCTCCTTTGACCAAGTCCATAACTAATTGCCATAAGAAAAATAGAGGAGAGAAGTGGGCATATGTGAAGAGTAGGGAGAGGGGATTTTTGTCGCACAAAATAGAGAGAGTGGGCATGGGGGGCATGGGATATAGGTGGTGCAAGATGAATGGATCCTAGTCTTACTAGGATTCCATGTTTGACATGGTCAAACATGATTTCTCAAACCAAATCAAACTAGAATTAATTCAACCTAATTAAATTAGATCCTAAACTAATTAAGAACTTAATTAAATTAAATTAAATTAAATTAAATTTTAATTTAATTTTTTAATCAAATTAAAAAATTGGGTTGACCCAAGTCCTAGTTGAACTAGGATTAGTTCTTCCTTGCACTTGGCTTATCCAATAAACCAATTGGACTTGATCCAATTAAGCCCAAACCAAATTTAATTAAATCATATTCAATTAGACTTAATCTCAGCCCTCTGGCTTAACTAAATTAAGCTAATTAGTAATCAAATTGCTAATCAATCCTCCTACAATACTTGCACTAGGTTAAACATTAATCGTATTGATCATTTAACCTTAGAATGATTCTTAATCATTGATCAACCATCCAATCGGATCACGAACTATAATGTATATGACTCCATAGGTCCTAACCTAAGTCAGTAATATAGAAATAAATTTCTACCAATCAAAGTAAGCATCTAGCAATGGTATCCGATGATCGGATAGGTTGAATGTGTAGAACAACATTCTTAAAACCCCATATGGATATAGTTTTCATATAATTCATCCCCTTGATCAAAATGCTCGTAGGGTACCTCAGAGTTCAACTGTCAACTCTGATCAGGTTTCCACATTATATTTTAAAATATCAAATCCATCTGATGGATTATCCTGGCTAAGGTTTTGCTATATTGAAATATAGTGATACATTCTTCTCCAACTCTTGGAGTGGTCAATTCCATCTTGATCACACACTGACTTTGCAAGTACTTGACTATGCCTAGAAGCCTTTTATTACTAAATTAAAAATTTAGTTAGTTCGGTACCAAAGCACAGCGAGTTGCTTGCAAGTCACTGAGGTGATCTCAGATCTAAGGGATACTCCTATATTCCATCAGAGATATTCTCGATAGCAGAATGCTTTAGAGTTGATCACGTTCAGTAACGATGTACCCCTATATCTCACCTGTATGTCATACTAGTATCTACACACTCCTTGATTAAGAGGACAACCAACCTATATGGCATACAATGATCTATGCTCGATAAATGCTGTCGTCCTAATTAACAACCTATCATTTGATCGTGAACAGTTTTAAGGACTAATCGATAAATCTTATTTTTATTGAACCTAAATTATCCTAAGAATTTCGTCACAATAATGAAGTTCATTAGAAGATGAAAACTTATGATAAAAATATCAAAAAAATTATTTTTATTAATTAATAAATTAATTATAATTACAACATAGCTCTACCGTCAATAGGTTGATGATTGGCTTTGGAATACATTTTTCAACAATTTTCACTTATTCTAAAGCCACTTGGCATAGTATCTAATATCCATCTTTGACTTATGGTTATCAAACTTCTTTATTGCTAGGGCTTTAGTGAAGGGGTTGGCTAGGTTCTTCTTTTCATTGATCTTTTGTAGGTCAACGTCATCTCGATCCACGATCTTTCAGACTAGATGGAAGTAGCGCAGAATGTGCTTCTTCTGCTAATGTGCCTTTGGTTCCTTCGCCTGAGCTATGGCACTAGTGCTGTCATAGTAGACTAGGATCGAACCATCTAGGGAGGGTGCTATTTCGAGCTCGATGATAAACTTTCTTAGCCATACAACTTTCTTCATAGTATCTGATGCCACGATATACTCTGCTTCGCAAATAGAGTTTGTCACAATATGTTGCTTGGAACTCTTCTAGCAGATGGCTCCACCATTCAGAATAAAGATAAATTCTGATATACTTCTACTATCATCATGGTCAGATTGAAAGCTGGTGTTTGTAAACCCAACAAGTTTTAGATCTGACTCGCCATAAACCAACCATTGGTCCTTAGCATTTTTCAAATACTTAAGGATGGCTTTAAGAACTTTTCAGTGATTTTTATTCTCTACAGTATGGGGATGTCATTTTCGATTAAGAGAATGTAATACACATACAAGATAAAGAATATCACTACTGGATCATTTGTCTATTTATAAATGCAGGGCTTTTCTTCATTCTTAATGAAGCCATATATTTTGATCATCTTATTAAAATGCATGTTCCAACTCTGAGATGCCTGCTTCAATCTATAAATGGATCTATGAAGCTTGCACATCTTAGACTCATCTATAGATGTGAATCTCTCAGGTTGTATTATATACACCTCTTCAGGTAGCTCTCCATTTAGGAAAGCTGTCTTCACATCCATCTGCCAGATCTCATAGTCCAGATGGACAGCTATCGCAAGCATTATTCGAATGAATTTGAGCATTGTCATAGGGAAGAACGTCTCATCATAATCAATACCATAACGTTGATGATATCCCTTGACAACCAGATGGACTTTATAGATTTTCACCTTTCCATCTGTGCACCTTTTTCTTTTGAAGACCCACTTACACCTAATGGGTTTAATCCTTTCGGATGGGTCAACCAATGTCATAGTTAATACCATAACATTTGACAATACCTCTTTGCAACCAAACGAGCTTTATAGGTTTCCACCTTTCCGTCTTTGTCTCTTTTTCTTTTGAAGATCCACTTACACCCAATAGATTTAACCCCTTTGGATGGGTCAACTAGTGTCCACATATCATTGACCTTCATGGACTCCATTTCGAATTTTATGGCCTCAAGCCATTTGTTAGAATTAGGTCTCTGCATAGCATCCATATAGGTGATCGGATTCTCATCATTTTTATCGAGTTTGATGGGATCACCATCTCGGATCAAGAAATCATAGTATTTGTTTGGATGATGTGGTACTCTACCGGATCGCCTTAATGATGTAGGTACATTAGGCTCTAAATCTAATCATATCAAATCCGACTCAGGTTCAGCTACAGTTGTCAGTTTTTATACCTATTTAACTTCATCAAGTTCAACCTTAGAGGCAATAGTTTCTTCACCAAGAAACTTCTTTTCCAAAAAGGTTGTCTTAAGGCTGACAAACACCTTTTGTTCATCAGCATGGTAGAAAAAGTATCCTTTGGTTTCTTTTGCGTATCCTATGAATGTGCACTTATCAGACCTAAGTCTAAGTTTATCTGTAACTAACCTTTTGACATAAGCTGAGCACCCCCAAATCCTAAGGTGTGAAAGTGCTGGCTTACGCCCTATCCATATCTCATATGGAGTCTTAACTGCAGACTTGCTTGGAATCCTATTTAACAGATAATAGGTCGATTCGAGTGCATATCCCCAGAAGAATATCGGCAAGCTGGTAAAATACATCATGGACTAGACCATGTCTAATAGAGTCCGATTCCTCCTTTTAGACATACCATTATGCTTTGGTGTTCTTGGAGAAGTTTATTGGGAGAGAATCCTATTCTTTTCTAGATATGTGAGAAACTCATCAGAAAGGTATTCCCCTCTTCGATCAAATCAAAAAGTTTTAATACTCTTTTCAGTTTATTTTTCTACTTCACTTCAAAATTATTTGAATATTTTAAATGAATTCGACTTGTATTTCATCAGATAGATATATCCATATCTGGATAGATCATCTGTGAAAGTGATGAAGTAGAAATATTCACCTTTGACACTTGTGGTTATTGGTCCACATACATCAGTATGTACTAGACCTAAGAGCTCAGTGGCTCTCTCATCTTTTTCAGTAAAACGTGATTTGGTCATTTTACCAAGAAGATAGGACTCATAGGTTGGAAGTGATTCATAATCACTAACTTCAAGGATTCCCTCTTGGGTCAACTTGTTTATCCTATTCTTGTTTATATGACCTAGCCTGTAGTGTCATAAGTAGATATCTGATATACTATCTAATCTTGGATGATTGCCAGTTGAATAGACTATGTTAATAGGTTGTGATAGCATATACACACCATTATTCAAATATCCATAAAAAATAGTAACACCATTAATAATAATATTACAAACTTATTTCTTTATTGAAATTTTATAATCATTTTTGGCTAGAAGGCCTACAGAAATGACATTTAAAAAAAAATTAAGACAGAAATGACCACCACTAAGAGGAACGGTATGGGACTCAAATACAAGTTTCAAGATTTCTAAAGCTAGAACTGGAACTGGTCTTCCATCTTCAACATTCAGGAACCTTTTTCTTGTTCGAATCTCTTACCGACCTACAATCCCTATAATGAATTGCAAAAAAGGTAAGGGCTATAGGTATCCAGTACACAGTCAGTATAATCATAAATAGAGAAATTGCAAGAAGTTATCATATAAATACCTTATCCAGCAATAGCTTGCTTCTTTCTCTACCTGTTCAGATCTAGGGAGGCAATATACTGAGGATAGTTCCTCTTCTAATATCCCCACTTCTTGCAAAAGAAGCATTCAGCTTAACTCTTATCGGGCTTGATCTTTCTAATCGAGCCCTGCATAGATGTCCCAGCCTAAACTTGTACCTTCTTTGCTTTCTTATTTTTGTTCTTCTTTTCTTTCCTAAAGGGTCAAGAACTAGAAGATGAATCTTCCACTAAGTTTATCGACTTCTTGCGGAGTTGGTGATTCTTCTCAAAATTCTGAAGCAACCCTAATAACCCATGGTAGTCTACTTCAGGCTTTATCATTTTGAAATGAGTGAGGAATGGACGAAAGAATTTAGGCAGCAAGTTCAGTATTGCATCTTTCCTAAGCTGCTTATGTAAGAAAAAGTCGAGCTTACTCAATCGCTCTATCAGCTCGATCATGTACAATACATGATCAGTGATAGAGACACCATCCCACATCCTGGCATTGTAGATGGCACAATTAGTCTTGTGCCTTTCAACATCATTGAGTGTGCCAAAAGAATCCTCCAATACTTGAAGCATATCTTTTGGATAAGCCATCTCAAATCTATGATTGAAGTCGTCGCTCATGACAGCCAGCATAATGCAGCGCACCATGGTTCAATCATTGGGCCACTTCTAGTAAGTATCTTTGACTGTTCTACGTGCATTGGCAGTTGGCTCCTTAGGTGCAGGATCCGCCAACACATATAGGATCCGTTCATACTCTAGGACTATCTTCAATTTTTGCTATCAGCTACTGAAGTTGGATCCCACAAACTTATCATTGTCCAACAATGATCGATGTGATAGGAAAGTAGCCATATATGCACCAAGAAAAATCATAACCTAATTAGTAATTAATTTATTAAATCTAAAGTTTTAGATTTTAATCAAAAGGTTTTTCTAATATTTTATTTGAATTGATAGTCTCTACCTCTAATTCGAGAAATTATCCTAATTTCTTAATGGATACTAGAATCCACATAGATTGCACATGAGCCCAACTTTGGTTGGAAATCCATGTACATCCATGGATAGGTTCATAATCAATTATTTCTCTAAATAATTTTTAGTAATTAAATTTTTGCCCCAATCCTTAATCAATAGGCTTTGGCCTCCACTGAAAAGGTTCGGTTAGGTCCAACCATTAACATGACCATGCTTGGTCCATCAAACCAATGAATAAGTAGGTCCAACTTTAGCTGGCTAACCTAACCACCATTTAAAAAGATGCAGCCAAGAAATCATATAATGAATGATAATTTCATTAGCCGATAAACATCAGGCCTTTGGGCCTCCAATGATTATCCAACTAATGGACCCATTATCACCCACTTAATGGGAGGCTATGATCTAGTTATCACAATAACTATTTCATTTTAGGGACCTAATAATTTTAGAGGATTTAATTTTAAAGAAGAAAAAGGTCAAATAAATCAGCTTGTCATGATCCTCCTGTTAGATATATGTGCCCTAGAAGTCAGAATTGACTGACACTTGTAATATACTTCTAAGGGCAAAATTATAATTTTGACTATAAATAATAAAATAGATTATTTTCTATCACATATGTATATTTAGTGTCTGTGATACATCCCTTGAGTTAATGATAATGATAATTCTTATTTTCAAGAGTTGAAAATTTAAGACAAGAATTTTCATTATTAACTCATAAAATGCTCTTGACCGTAGGATCATCATGAGGATGGTGATTGATTTGAAAGATTAGTGTACAATCACTTCTTTATAGTAGATGAGTCTTGATTCTATGGTGTAGAAGATACCAGAGTGAGAGTACAGATACTCGTTAGAGAATGAGGGCACCGAGCATGACCACCTCGAGTAGTCATAAGGAAGTCTACCTTCTCGTCGATGACTGACTCGAAGCTGTAGTGGTGTGTCTGGTTCTTTGATTTAAGGTGCATCAATAGTTCACCTTTAGGGTGTTATAGTTTGACTATACCATGACTCGATCTCCTAGCCATTCAGAATTCTGAGATGTATATTGGCTATAGTACGTTCATTATAGGAATTGGATTGCACCAAGATGGAATCTATCTACCTCGATGGATGAGGAGCAGCCCTATGATAATCATAAGAATTAAGTCCATAAGCCCATGACCATGGCAGAGAGTGAAATAATAGAAAGAGTTTCTATTAAGGTTTTCATATTGGACTTAAATCAAATGATTAAATCATATGATAGAAATTAGGGTTTGACAAGTTCACCTTAACCCTAATCTTATCAGAGCTCAAGATAGAAGAAATTAATCACACAAGTAGGTACATCGAGAGGTTCATTTTTAGTTTTGATGGGTTGCCACCATATACTGTTAGGTGTTACTGGTGGATTTTAGGAGCAATTAGAATAATTTAGATGATCAATCATTCCAATTGTCTGAATTAGAAGAGTTTTGATTCATCGAAAGAAATTTTGATGATGTTAATGATAGGGATCATGACATATCCCATTACCATATAGAACTGAACCTAACTGAATCACACAAATAAGGATTTGGATCTGGATATCATCAATTAGACTAATCTAGTTCAATTGATTTGAATTAGATTCAATTAGGTTCAAGAAAATTGTGCTAGCACACGATTGAACCTAACATTCTCCTTTTTCTATCATTAAAAGTTATCTCGATCGAGCCAAATAAGTTTGTGCTCACTTAGGTACCTTTATCTAGTCTGAATGGAGTTTGTCCAGATTAGAAAAGGGTTGTCTTAATTTATGAGATAAATTTGAGACAACACCTGCCATTTTCCATCAGC
This sequence comes from Cocos nucifera, assembly GCA_006176705.1. Classification (NCBI taxonomy): domain Eukaryota; kingdom Viridiplantae; phylum Streptophyta; class Magnoliopsida; order Arecales; family Arecaceae; genus Cocos; species Cocos nucifera. The sequence goes on from QRFJ01006557.1 coordinate 18,844, forward strand.
TGCTAATTCTTGTCTTGACCTTTGAACATCTGCCCAAGTATCATACACTTATTGGAGAGCAGATAAGGGCTTATCCCCTCACTGAAATTTGGAAAGGAAGGGGTGCACACCTAGGATGGTGTGCGCCTAGGGATAGGGATGCTTGGAGTCCCATATGGATGGGACTCCAGGTTGCTTCTTGGATTCAAACTAGGTGACCCCCACCTATAGACTTTCACCTATCTTAGGCACCATCTAAGGATGAATCCATGGTTCTCTCATCTGATTGGATCAGGTGATGTCATCCCATCAATCAGAATTAGATCTGATTGCACGAAGCAACATGATTGGCTGGGGTGATGTGGCACTGCGTGGCGCAGCAGGGTCTATAAATAAACCCTATCTGCGCCCAACTTTGAGTGAGTTCCTCTTAGCCCATGCTCTAAGGATGCCTCTCTCCCTTCTCCACACCATATTCTGATCATCTCTCTCCTCTCCATGCGCAAGAAAGTTGGGCCTTCAGATTAATGCGATTCAAGCAAGAAAAGGTTGACGAGAAAGAAAGAAGGCAGCACTGCTACAGAGACGATAGCAGATCTTCGAAAGGAGTTTCAAAGATCCTCCAAATCAGATCCATATCTAATTTTTGGAGACATGATAAAGAAGAAGAAGATCTTCAGATCCAGCTCGAGTGGATACCGGTAGAGGCCAGACACTTGCGTGGCTAGATCCAGAACCTCACACTATTAGCAGATCATCAATGGGTAATTGGATTACCCATATCAAAGTAAAACTAATTTAGATTTAATTTAATTTAATTTTTTTATTTATCAAATCATAAAATTAGATCTAAAAAATATCAGATCTGATTTAGATCTAAGAAAATTTTTTTAAAATATTCCTCTTGATCCAATCAGAATTGAACGAACCTGATCCGAGAAATCAGGATTTCTCCTTCAATTGGTATCAGAGCCAGGTTGCATAAAATTTATTTAGATCTAATTTAATCTAATAAATTAGTGATTTTAGATAATATATGAGATATGATTAGACCTAAAATCAAAAAAATAGAAAATTAAAATTAATTAATCTAGATCTAATATGTATGAGGTACAAAACTAGACTAGAAATAGAATTATTCTATGTGTAGTCTAGTATAATCATAATTTTTATTTGATTAAATATATTTTTGAGATTTATTTATTTACTATTTCTTGATCTTATAAAAGTTATAATTAGATCTAAAAATAAAAAATAAATTAAATTTAATTTGTTCATATGAGATATGATAGTTGCATGTTTAGACTAGTTGTAGAATAGTTCTACAATAGGGTCTAGATTAAATTTTATTTGATGAGATCAAATTTAAATTTAATTTTTTAAATGATTATGAGATAATTTAGATCTAAAAAATATGCATGATATGATGTATACAAAACATGTTTTAATTAGATCAATTTTCTTATATGAGATATATGCTTAGATCTAATTAGTTTTTCTAGATTAGTTGTATTTCTAATTAACGCATTCCTCTTGGCCGTCCGTGAAGGAAAATCCTGACTTTTCGATTCAGGTTCGTTCAGATCTGATCAGATCAAGAGATATATTTCAAAATTTTTTTCTTTGATCTGTATCAGATCTGAAATATTTTAGATCTGATTAATATTATTTTAATAAATAAAATAAATAAGGATAAATTAAATCAAATTTAATTTATCTGATTTGGATAATTCTATTATCCTGTTGATGATCCTGTATGCAGCGAAAGGTTCTGGATCTAGCCATGCAAGCGCCTGGCCTCTACCAGTATCCACTCGGGCTGGATCTAAAGATCCTCTTCTTCTCTATCACGTCTCCAAAAATCAGATCTGGATCTGATCTGGAGGATCTTCAAAACTTCTTTTGAAGATCAGCAGTCATCCTTTGCAGCAGCATAGCCTTCTTGCTTTTGATCGCCTTTCTCTTGCTTGAATCGCACCAACAAAAATCCAAAACTACTTTTGAACATGGAGAGCAAGGGGAGAAGATGGTTTGGCATGGAGAAGGAGGGGAGAGGCAGCCTTGGGGCGTATGGAAACTCTTAGCTTCAATCTCATATCAATCTGAGTTGGGTACAGGGTCTTATTTATAGACTAGCTGTGATCCAACTTCTCTTCTTCCCAACCAATCACAATCCTTTGTGAAATCAGATCTAAATCTGATTGGTGGGAATAGAGTCTCCTGGATTCCTCCTTAGAGGGTGCCTAAGATCAGTCAAAGTTGGTTCTTAGAAGAACTCTAATTGGAATCCAAAAAGGAGATGGAGTCCTTGTCCAACAAGGACTCCTAGGCGCCTCCAACTTGGGCACACGCCTAGGGTGGCGTGCGCCCTTCTCCTTGCCAGGTTCTGGTAGGGGGACAGGCTCCCCACCAGCTCTCCAATAGGTGCATGACATGTGGTCAAAAGTCAAAGTGTCAATGGTCAATGTTTGACCAGTCAAAGGTAGACTTTTGACCAAAGTCAAAGAACAAGAAATGGCAGGTGACCAAAAATGGCAGGTAATGTCTTACAAAATAAGACAATCTTTTCTGACTTGGACAACCTCCAGTCAGACCATATGAAGGCCTCTGATTGAGCACAAACTCCTTTGGCTTAGACAGGACAACTTATTTATGATAGCAAAAGAAGAACGTTAGGTTCAATCGAGTGCTAGCACGATTTCCTTGAACCTAATTGAATCTCATTCAGATCAATTGAACTAGATCAGTTCAATTGATGATCACCAAATTTAAACCCTTATTTGTTTGACCTAGTTAGGTTCAGTTCTGTAGGGTAATGGGATATGTCATGATCTCTATCATCGACATCATCAAAACTTCTTTCGATGAATCAGAACTCTTCTGATTCAAACAGCTAGAATGATTGATCATCTAAATTATTCTAATTGCTCTCAAAATCCATTAGTGACACCTAGCAGTATATGGTGGCAACCCATCAGAGCTGAATGCGAACCTCTTGGTGCAGTTACCTGTGTGATTCAGTTCTTCTATCTTGAGCCCCGATCAGATTAGGGTTTAGGTGAACTCGTCAAACCCTAGTTTCTGTCATATGATGTAATCATTCGATTCGAGTCCAATGTGAAAATCTAAATAAAAACTCTTTCTATTATTTCACTCTGCCATGGCCATGGGCTTCTGGACTTGATTCTCATGATTATCATAGGGCTGCTCCTCTACCACCGAGGTAGATAGATTCCATCTTGATGCCATCCAGTTCTTACAATGAACATGCTATAGCCAACATACACCTCAGGGTTCCATATGGCTAGGAGACCGAGTAATGGTGTAGTCAAACTATAACACCCTCAAGGTGAACTACCGATGCACCTCAGATCAAAGAACCAGACACACTACTACAGTATCGAGTCAGTCATTGACGAGAAGGTAGACTCCCTAATGACTACTCGAGGTGGTCACGCTCAGTGCCCTCGTTCTCTAACGAGTATCCTATACTCTCGCTTCGGTGTCTCCACACCGTAGACTCAAGACTCATCTACTAAAGAGAAAGCGATTGTACACCAACCTTCCGGATCAATCACCATCCTTATGATGATCCTATGGTCAGGAGCAATTTATGAGTTAATAATGATTATTCATGTCTTAAATTTTCAACTCTTGAAAATATGAATTATCATTGCCATTAACTCAAAGGATATATCACAGACACTAAGTACACATATGTGATAGAAAATAACCCATTTATTGATTTTAGTCAAAATTACAATTTTGCCCCTAGAAGTGTATTACAAGTGTCAGCTAATTCTGGCTTCTAGGGCACATATATATCTAACAGTCCGATCATAAGAATAAAGTAGGGTTTAAAGACCCTCTCCTCTCATTCGATGGGGTGTTCTTATGATGTGTAGGGGTGCTGCGCGTTCGTCCTTAATCAAAAATTAAAAATTTACTTTTTGTAAAATTCTAGATTCTGAAATCCTAAGATCTTATTTACATGTTTTATTTATGAACCCTAAACTTAATTAAAAATTAAGATTATGAAACATATTAGGTCTAAAATTAAGAATTTTCAGATATAAAATATGTTCATAAAATTGGGTTCGAGCTTGGGTAGCTCAATTAGATCTAGCGGTTGATCAAATCGAATCAAGAGTTGGTTAGATGGGATCAACAATGCTTAAATTGACCAGCCTAATAGGATTAAGTCTAGGTCAAGATCGAGTCACATGAGTGATCGATCAAGCTAAGACCTAATTAGGCTCAGTGGTTAGAGTCTGGATTGTAGGCTAATCCGATTGGTTCTGGCTCAATAATTTGGTGTCTAAGGTAAGTTTGGCAGATACGACCGACTGGTTTTTAATTGGGAGCTACTCGACTTGAATGCATTCTTGTCGAGTTAATGGCATATCCCTTCCACCGATCTCACTTACCTGGCCATGTTTGTTGACTCAGTTCTGATCTGAGGTGGTCAATAATCCGAGCTAACCCATGCCACTAGGTTAGTCATAATTGTTATGACTATGTCAAGTCTAGTTTAATGAGACCTAAATCAAATCTTCCTAAGAAAAGATTAAGTCTAGGGTCTTCCACCATTGTAGATGTGCGGGCCCTTCCCGGGGTTGATTGTTCTCGGCTGGTTATAGTGGCTCAGTTGCACCAAGAAGATGCAACCATGTCTATTAGGCATTGGATGCTATGGGCTGGAGGATGGATTGGGCTCAATATTTTGGATACGATGAGAGACTCAATTAGGAAATCCAATCTATGCAAATGGTGGGTCTGACTTAACTAAGGAGTGGATCAATATTTCGGACACGGTGAGATTCATGAATTAGAGACCAAGTTTGGGTGCACCATGATTAGAGAATCATTGAACAAGAGTTGTTCACTCATTGGCTAACCCATCACCAATAACTGTTAGGTGAGGTGATGAGTCAGTTGGTGGGACCGCACCACCCACTAGAAATCATTAATCATGGAGATTTTTGCATCTCTACAGAGGGAGTGTAGGGATCCAAAAAAATAGTGGAAGCTAATTTGTTTAAAAATAAAATCCTTAAACAAATTGGTTAAGTCTTAATTATAATATCTAACTAAAAACTTTGACTCTCTACAGAAAAATGTCTGCATCCAACCCATTAGCACGAATCCTGGACACCCATAGACTGACTGGACCAAATTACAAGGATTGGCTCCGAAACTTCAAAATCATTTTGGGTTCCGAGAAGTTAACTTATGTATTGGACCAGGACCCTCCCACCTTACCAGCTCGTCCATCCACTGAACAGAGAGCATCTCTGGATAAGTGGATAGACGAAGATAATAAGGCCAGATACTACATGTTGGGCTCGATGTCTGATGAACTTCAGTGCCAACATGAAGATATCAGGAACTGCTCGCCAAATGTTGGCTCACCTACAGGAGATGTTTGGTGAACAGAGTCACGCAGCCAAGTATCAAGTCACTAAACGACTGTTCAAGGCTAAGATGCGTGATGGGCAGTCAGTCCAAGATCATTGTCTGATGATGATCAAGGACTTGGAAGAGCTTGAGAAGCTCAAAGTGAGGTTGAACTTGGATCTGCAGAATGATATAATTCTGCAATCTTTGACTGATGCATATGGGCAGTTCATCATGAACTACCATATGCATAAACTTCAAAATTCCTTGACCGAACTTATGAATATGCTGGTTACCGCTGAGCTTTTCATGAAAGGTTCTAAAGGCTCAGTACTTGCTATGGAATGGACTTCTTCCAAGAGAAAGTCTTTTGGAAAGAAGAAAAAGTCTGTGAAAAAGCAGAAGGTGGAAGGAGGAAAGAAGAAAAGGCAGAGCTGAAGAAGAAGGTAGTTGACAAAGAAAAGTATTTTCATTGCAATAATGATGGCCACTGGAAGCGAAACTGCCCTACTTACCTGGCCACCCTAAAGAAGGAGGTAGGTCCTTCTGGAGGTATGCTCGTTATTGAGTCTAACCTTATGATTTCTTCTGCATCCAGTTGGGTGCTTGACTCTGGTTCTAGTGCTCACTTATGCACTTCTATGCAGGGTCTTGAGGATAGCAGGAGGCTGAGGGATGGTGAGATGATCCTATGCACGTCGAAAATGGAGCAAGAGTTGCTGCCATGGCCATGGAAACATACCCTCTTCGACTACCATCTGGTTTAGACTTAGTATTAAAAGACTGTTATTATGTGCCTGCAGCAAGCAGGAATTTGATTTCTGTTTCTTGCCTTGCATTAGAAGGCTATGTAATTAGTTTTCTTAAGGACCATTGTAACATTCTTTATGAAAGAAATAAAATTGCAAGTGGTTTTCTTATTAACGATCTTTATCAGTTACATGTTGATGTATCTATTTTTAATATCGAGCAAAATGTGAATGCCATAAAATCAAAACGACTAGGGATAGTCCAAATGATAGGTATCTATGGCACCTAAGATTAGGTCATATAGCAGAAGATAGGATTAACAAATTGGAGAAAATGGGCTATTGAGTCCATTGACTTTCGAGTCATATCCAATTTGTGAATCCTTGTCTTCATGGCAAAATGACTAAGCTCCCTTTTGTAGGACATGGGGAAAGGGCCACGGATCTTCTTGCCCTAGTACATACTGATGTGTGCGGCCCATTTGATGTGCCGGCTAGAGGCAACTTTGTCTACTTCATAATCCTTTACCGATGATTTATCTAGGTATGGGTATGTGTATCTTATGAGACACAAGTCTGAAGCTTTTGAAAAGTTCAAAGAATTCAGACATGAAGTAGAAAAGCAAACTGAAAAACCCATTAAGGTTCTTCGATCAGATCGAGGAGGTGAATACCTTAGTCGAAAATTCCTGGACTATCTCAAGAAAAATGGCATAGTCTCTCAATGGACTCCACCAGGAACACCTCAACTCAACAAAATTTTAGAACGGAGAAATCGGACTCTATTAGATATGGTCCGATCCATGATGAGCTTCACAGACCTTCCTGATTTTTTTTGGGGATACTGTTTGTTAACTGCAATATACTTACTGAATAGGGTTCCTTCTAAAATCGTTCCTACCACACCGTATGAGATATGGCATGGTAAGAAACCAAGTCTGAGTCATCTCAGAATTTGGGGTTGTCCAGGCTCATGTCAAAAGACAACAAGCGGACAAGTTAGACTTTAGGTCCTTTAGAGCTCGATTCATAGGATATCCTAAAGAGTCATTAGGATATTATTTCTACATTCCAGAAGATCCACAATGTGATTGTGAGTCGACATGCCATCTTTCTTGAAAAATAGTTTATTCAAGATAGCGGCATTGGAAAGCAGATTAAGCTCGATGAGAAAGTCTCACAAGAGCAACGAGCTAAGGACCAAATGGAACCAAATCAGGTTGAGCCAATCCATTCACTACCTCCTCCACCTCGTAGATCGAAAAGGATTTTCCATCCCCTTGAGAGGTACTTAGGTATTATTTCAGAGGATAGTAGAGGAAAATATTCCTCATAGGTAATGGGTTCATGGTGATGATCCCAAAACCTATAATGAGGTAATATCAGATATCGACTCCGAGAAATGGTTAGAGGCAATGAAGTCAGAAATTGACTCGATGCACTCAAACCAAGTCTGGACCTTGGTAGATCCACCAGAAGGTATAGTACCTATTGGGTGTAAATGGATCTACAAGAGAAAGATTGGTGCAGATGGAAATGTGGAGACATTCAAAGCTAGATTAGTGGCAAAAGGTTATAGTCAATGCGAAGGCATTGACTATCAGGATACCTTTTCGCCAGTAGCTATGCTAAAATCCATCCGCACATTGCTTGCTATTGCAGCCTATTTCGATTATGAAATATGGCAAATGGATGTGAAAATGGCATTCTTAAATGGATATCTTGAGGAAGATATCTATATGGAACAGCCGCTAGGTTTCACATCCAGTGATGATGATCATAAGGTATTGCAAGCTGCAAAGGTCCATATATGGACTTAAGCAAGCATCTCGGAGCTGGAATACTCATTTTAATGATGTGATCAAAATTATTTGGTTTCATCAAAAATGAGGAGGAACCATGTGTCTTCAAAAAGGTCAGTGGGAGCGCTGTTGTCTTCCTCGTATTGTACGTGGATGACATCCTCCTTATTGGGAATGATATTCCCATGTTGACCATAGTTAAAATGTGGTTATCTAAAGAATTCTCCATGAAAGACCTAGGAGAAGCATCCTTTATTCTAGGAATTAAGGTCTATAGAGATAGACCGAATAGGATGCTAGGACTTTCACAGAAGATGTACATAGAGAAGTACTAAAGAGGTTTAGTATGGAAAACTCTAAGAGGGGTTTAGTATCCTTCAAAGATGGCATTCATCTTTCCAAGAAGATGTGCCCTAGCACACCTGAGGAAATAGAATGCATGAGCAAGATCCCTTATGCTTCAGCAATAGGGAGCCTCATGTATGCCATGTTATGTACACGACCTGATATAGCCCATGCTGTGAGTGTCACAAGCAGATATCAGTCGAATCCAGATGAAGAACATTGGACTTCTGTGCAATGTATCCTTAAGTACTTAAGAAGAACTAAGGATATGTTGTTGGTCTTTGGTAGTGGGGAACTCCAAGTCCAGAGGTATACAAACTTGAATTTTATGTCCGATGTAGATGATCAGAAGTCGACATCTAGGAGTCTATTTTTGTGCAATGGTGAAGCTATCAGTTGAAAAAATTTCAAGCAGACAATGATAGCAGATTCCACTGTGGAAGCAGAATATATCATTGCGTCAGAAGCTATAAAGGAGGCATTCTGGTATAAGAAGTTTACCACATAGATCGGAGTGATGCCATCAGATGCCATTCCTCTGTACTGTGACAACAATGGCACCATAGCCCTTGCTAAGGAGCTGAGGTCTCACCAGAATTTCAAGCACATCGAGCGGCGATACCACCTCATCCGTGATTACCTCGAGAAGGGTTACGTCGAGGTCAAGAAAGTTGACTTCGCAGATAATATAGCGGATCCGCTTACAAAGCCATTGGATCAGTAGAAGATCGAAGCCCACCTTGAGAAGATGGGACTTAGATTTGTAGCCAATTGGCTTTAGGTCAAGTGGAAAGTTTGTTAGATATGTGTGCCCTAGAAGCCAGAATTGGCTGACACTTGTAATACACTTCTAAGGGCAAAATTATAATTTTGACTATAAATCAATAAAATGGATTATTTTCTATCACATATGTGTATTTAGTGTCTGTGATACATCCTTTGAGTTAATGGTAATGATAATTCATATTTTCAAGAGTTGAAAATTTAAGACATGAATTTTCATTATTAACTCATAAAATGCTCCTGACCATAGGATCATCATGAGGATGGTGATTGATCTGAAAGGTTAGGTGTACAATCGCTTCTTTTATAGTAGATGAGTCTTGAGTCTATGGTGTAGAAGACACCGGAGCGAGAGTATAGGTACTCGTTAGAGAACGAGGGCACTGAGCGTGACCACCTCGAGTAGTCATTAGGAAGTCTACCTTCTCGTCGAATGACTGACTCGATGCTGCAGTGGTGTGTCTGGTTCTTTGACCTTGAGGTGCATCGGTAGTTCACCTTGAGGGTGTTATAGTTTGACTACACCATGACTCGGTCTCCTAGCCATATCAAAATCCTGAGGTGTATGTTGGCTATAGCATGTTCATTGTAGGAATTGGATTGCATCAAGATGGAATCTATCTACCTCAGGTGGATGAGGAGCAGCCCTATGATGAATCATGAGAATCAAGTCCATAAGCCCATGGCCATGGCAGAGAGTGAAATAATAGAAAGAGTTTCTATTAAGGTTTTCACATCGGACTTGAATCAAATGATTAAATCATATGATAGAAATTAGGGTTTGACGAGTTCACCTTAACCCTAATCTGATCGGAGGCTCAAGATAGAAGAACTTAATCACACAAGGTAGCTGCACCAAGAGGTTCGCATTTTCAGTTTTGATGGGTTGCCACCATATACTGCTAGGTGTCACTGGTGGATTTTGGGAGCAATTAGAATGATTTAGATGATCGATCATTCTAATTGTCTGAATCAGAAGAGTTCTGATCCATCGAAAGGAGTTTCGATGATGTCGATGATAGAGAATCATGACATATCCCATTACCATACAGAACTGAATCTAATTGGATCGCACAAATAAGGGTTTGGATCTGGATATCATCAATTAGACTAATCTAGTTTAATTGATTTGAATTAGATTCAATTAGGTTCAGGGAAATCATGCTAGCACTTGATTAAACCTAACATTCTTCTTTTTCTATCATTAAAAGTTATCTTGACCGAGCTAAATGAGTTTGTGCTCACTTAGGTACCTTTATCTAGTTTGACTGGAGCTTGTCCAGGTCAGAAAAGGATTGTCTTAATTTATGAGATAAATTTGAGACAACACCTGCCATTTTCCATCATCTGCTAATTCTTGTCCTTTGACGTTGGTCAAACGTTGACCTTTGAACCTTGGACATCTGCCCAAGTATCATGCACTTATTGGAGAGCAGATAGGAGCTTGTCCTCTCACTGAAATTTGGAAAGGAAGGGGCGCATGCCTAGGATGGCGTGCGCCCATGGATAGGGATGCCTGGAGTCCCATACGGATGGGACTCCAGGTTGCTTCTTGGATTCAAACTAGGTGACCCTCACCTATAGACTTTGACCAGTCTTAGGTGCCATCTAAGGATGAATCTATGGGTCTCTCATCTGATTGGATTAGGTGATATCATCCCACCAATCAGATTTAGATCTGATTGCATGAAGCAATGTAATTGGTCGGGGTGATGTGGCATTGCGTGGCACAGCAGGGTCTATAAATAAACCTTGTCTGCATCCAACATTGAGTGAGTTCCTCTTAGCCCATGCTCCAAGGCTGCATCTCTTCCTCCTCCACGCCATCTTCTGATAATCTCTCTCCTCTCCATGCCTAAGGAAGTTGGGCCTTTAGATTAGTGTGATTCAAGTAAGAAATGGCTGACGAGAAAGGAAGAAGGCAGCACTGCTGTAGAGATGGCAGTAGATCTTCGAAAGAAGTTTTAAAGATCCTCCAAATCAGATCTAGATTTAATTTTTGGAGACGTTATAAAGAAGGAGAAGATCTCCAGATCCAGCCTAAGTGGATACCGATAGAGGCCAAGTGCTTGCATGGCTAGATCCAGAACCTCAGGCAATCAGCAGATCATCAACGGATAATCGGATTACCCATATCAAGGTAAAACTAATTTAGATTTAATTTAATTTAATTTAACTTTCTTATTTATTAGATTATAAAATTAGATCTGAAAAATGTTAGATCTAATTTGGATCTAAGAGAAAATTTTTAAAATATGCCTCTTGATTCAATCAGATTTGAATGAACCTGATTCGAAAAATCAGGATTTCTTCTTCACCTCCCACTAGCTTCACCAAGTCAGCTAAAGGAAGACCATTAATAGGCTGCTCTAGAAGCACCTAAATCAATCATACTGATTTACCTAGCCGACATGGGTCAGCTCAAATAGTCAAGTGATCTGATCAAAACATAATTTCACGAAGAGGCCAAATAAGTTCGATCAGTGGGCGGATCTACCAAAGCTTGCTTTAAACACCATCATAAATGGCCAGATAAGTGGGCTGCTAATTAAAGACCATCGATCTAGTTTATCTTAGACATCAACTGATTTAATCAGTCTTAATTAGATCAACCTAATGATTCATGCTAGACCACGTAGCCAAGAATCAAGTCCATCTTAGGTCTTGTTAAAGATATGGACTTGACCAACTACAACTATTGTAATTGATCTAGAGAATCCTTGACCTAATCTAAGATAGTAATTAATTAGATTTAGTTAATTCTCTAATTAAATTCATTCTTTAATCTAACCCTAGGTCTAATCCAATTAATGGACCTAATCCTCACTAATCTATTTAACCCAATATATTATGATTTATGTCTTAGGATCTTCAATTCATAATCCTAGATCCTAATTAAATAACTTACTAATTCTTAATTAAGTTTTGGACTGTGGATTGGGGTTTGGCTTTTCAAAAATAATTTTTATATTTATAAAATATTTTTACAACATGATTCTACCAACTAAATTGCATGTTTGATTCATAATCAATATGCAAGTAACATAAGCATAAAACTACTTTAGATAATCTAAATAGGTTCATGTAATTGAAATAATTTTAACTCTAATCAATCATATATTATCTTAGATCAAATCTAACATATTTATGATGATTATAATTAAATTAAAATATTTTTAATCAGATCATAAAATTTTTTAGATGTAATCTAAAATTTTATTATCAATATTTTAGATCAGCATGTACTGGGACATCCTCTCCACTGTAAGGGATAAACCTTATAGTAGGACAATCTTATAGCAGTCCGTGCAATCTAATACTTTTATTTTTAAATCTAAAACTATTTTAAATCTAATAAATTATAAATAAAATTAGATCACATCTAATAAATTTATAATAAGAAGCAGATCTACACGAACTAGGATAACCACTCCACTATAAGGAATAAACCTTACAGCATGACCACTTTATAGTAGATCGTGTGATCATGATTTTTAATTTTAGATTTAATAATAAGATTATAAATTAGATCTAATTTAAAAAATAATCTAAACATGCATACATAATCATGTAATAATCAACCTGACTCTGATATCAATTGAAGGAACCAGATCTAGGGTTTCAAGGCTAGATCTTAAAATTTTTTCAAGATCAGGCAGCGAAAGACTAAAATTAATCAAAATAAATTTTAATACTAGAAAATATTCTAGATCTAATATTCTATTACATGATTATGACATGACATTAAATCAAAAATTAAATATAAAGAAAAAAATAAAATATGTTGATCACATCAACATGCATCAATACTACAACTAATGCAGGTATGTAGAATAGATCAGATCTCTTACCTATGTAAGTTAGACATTCTAACTTACTGATCCAGACTTAAGGATGATGTTGTGAGCCACATACATATTCGACCTCTAGGAGTCATCCACACGAGCTCACGAACCACGATCAGAAGTCTTACGCAAGAAATTAGCACAATATGCTAGTATTGTGCTGATCCTTCTTCGATAGTTGATCTGGTGCTTCCTTCTTCTTGATTTGGATTTTTTAAAAAATGAGAGAAAATAAGAGAGATTACAGATTTGAGATACTCTCAAATAATCTCAAAAAGGAGGCAAAGAGATGAACAAGACAACCCTAGAAGAAGATCCTCTTCTTCTTCTCTATTCTCTCACCTAGACACCTAGTTTAGTATCTATGAAATCCCCATGCCCTAATATTCTTTTTCTCTAATTTTCACACATCCCAAAGGTATCTCAATGGACTAGAATATATCCAAAAATTAGCCTAAAATTCATTCTATATAGAAAGATATAGAGGAGTCCATGTTGGGTCAAACTCTTAGACTAGGAAAGACCTAAATAGGCAACTAGTTAGGGCACCCAACACTTGGGTGCCCCCTCCAATGTTTTAGGCGTGGACCATCAAGAAATGTTGCACAAATCTCCCTCTTTTCCATCAAATAAAAAGAGAGAAAATAGGGAGAGGTGGGCAGCATGCATGGGAGGAGTTTTTGTTTCCTAAAACTCCATCCAAAGAAAAGTTTAAATCAAATCCAAACTTCCTCCATTGACAAAGTCCACAGCTAATTACCATAAGAGAAATAGAGGAGAGGAGTGGGCATGTGTGAAGACCAGGGAGAGGAGGTTTTTGTCGCACAAAATAGAGGGAGTGGGCGTGGGAGGTGTGGGATATAGGTGGCGCAAGATGAATGGATCCTACTCTTACAAGGATTCCATGTTTGACTTGGTCAAACATGGTTTCTTAAACCAAATCAAACTAGAATTAATTTAACCCAATTAAATTAGATTCTAAACTAATTAAAAACTTAATTAAATTTAATTTAATTTTCTAATTAAATTAAAAAATTGGGTTGACCCAAGTCCTAGTTGAACTAGGACTAGTTCTTTCTTGCACTTGGCTTATCTAATAAATTAATTGAACTTGATTCAATCAAGTCCAAACCAAGTCTAATTAAATTACTTTTAATTAGACTTAATCTTAGTCCTTTGGTTTACCCAAATTAAGCTAATTAGCAATCGAATTACTAATCAATCCTCCTACAATACTTGCACTAGATTAAACATCAATCATATTGATCGTTTAACCTTAGAACGATTCTTAATCGTTGATCAACCATCCGATCAGATCATGAACTCTAATGTATGTGACCTCATAGGTCTGAACCTAAGCTAGTAATATAGAAATAAATTTCTATACCAATCAAAGTAATCATCTAGCAATAGTACCCGACGGTCGGATAGATCGAATGTGTAGAACAATATTCTTAGAACCTATGTGGATATAGTTTCCATATAATTCATCTCCTTGACCAAAATGCTTGTAGGATATCTCAGAGTTCAACTGTTAACTCTGATCAGGTTGTCCATATTATATTTCAAAATATTAAATCTATCTGATGGATTATCTTGGTCAAGATTTTGCTATATTGAAATACAGTGATACATTCTTCTTCAACTCTTAGAGTGGTCAATTTCATCTTGATCACATATCGACTTTATAAGTACTTGACTATACCTAGAAGCCTTCCATTACTGAATTAGAAATTTAGTTAGTTCGGTACCAAAGCATAGTGAGTTGCTTGCAAGTCACTAAGGTGATCTCAGATCTAAGGGATACTTATATCTATATCCCATCAGAGATATTTTTGACAGCAGAATGCTCTGGAGTTGATCACGTTCGGTGATGATGTACCCCTACATCTTATCTATATGCCATACCAGTGTCTCCACACTCTTTGGTTAAAAAGATAATCAATCTATATGGCATACAATGACCTATGCTCGATAGATGCTGTCATCCTAATTAACATCCTATCATTTGATTGTGAATAGTTTTAAGAACTAATTGATAAATTCTCTCTTTATTTAACGTAAATAGTCCTAAGAACTTCATCATAACAATGGAGTTCGTTAGAAGATGAAAACTTATGATAAAAATATTAAATAATATATTTTATTAATTAATAAATTAATTATAATTATAATATAGCTCAACTGTCAATAAGTTGATGATTGACTTTGGGACACATTTTTCAACATCGGATGCAGTCGAAAGGAGGCAGTCAGGAGGAAGCCGCTGATCATGGGAGAGAGGGGGTGGTGGGGGGATCGAAGGGCGGAGGAGAGGGGTATGGCAGGCTAGGATTTTGGGAAGGTGAGAAGAG
Organism: Cocos nucifera; assembly: GCA_006176705.1. Lineage (NCBI taxonomy): Eukaryota > Viridiplantae > Streptophyta > Magnoliopsida > Arecales > Arecaceae > Cocos > Cocos nucifera. Next base: position 34,098 of record QRFJ01006557.1, read on the forward strand.
GTCGGGAGCTTGCGGTCGGGGGCTTGGGGAGGCAAGCGAGTGCAACCAGAGGGAAGCTGCCGGCTTGGGGAGAGAGGGAGTGGCAGGGGTATCGAAAGGCAGGGAGAGTTGGGTAGAGGGATGGGGTTTCAGGGAGATGGGAGGTTGGGAGCTTGCGCCTGGGGGCTCGGAGAGGTTGGAGGCGACGAGGGCTTAGGGAGGCGGTCAAGAGGAGAGAAGGGGTGGTGGGAAGACCAAAGGACAAGGGAGAGGAGGGTGCCGGGCCAAGGTTTTAAGAAGGCAGGAGGAGTTCGGGGACTCGAGAAGCTGGGCTGGATGCAGCCGAGGGGAGACGGCTGGAGGAAAGCTGTCAATCAATGAAAAAAGGGGATGGTGGGAGAATCAAAGGGTGGGGGAGAGGGTGTGGCAGGCCCGGGGTTTTGGAAAGGTGGGAGGTGGTCGAGGGTTCGGGGAGGCGGGGTGGGTGCAGTCGAGGGGAGGGGGCCAGGGGAAGAGAGGTGGTGGTAGGGGCCCTGAAGGGCGGGGACGAGGGGGTGGCGGGTCGAGATTTCGAGGAGGCTGGGGGCTCAGGGGTGGGAGGTGACTGGAAACTTAGGAAGGCGAATCAGGTGCAGTCGGGAGGAGGCTGTCGGCTAGGGGGAGAGGGCGTGGTGGGGGGGCCGAAGGGTGGGGGAGAGAGTGGTGGCGGTGGGGTATAAAAATACTAGAGGGGTTTGGTGGAAAAATGAAGATACAATGGGTGGTGAGATGGAAGAAAATGAGAGAGCGGTGAGCGATGGCATGGGGAAAAATGAGGGTGCATGGTGAGATGGAAAAAATAAGGACGGAAAGATTATTAGTGATGGCAACTTTCATCGCTAATAATATTCTCCCATCGCTAATATAAAAAATATTATTAGCGATGGCAAGTACTGTCGATAATAATATTTTCATCACTAATAATTATATTTTTAAAATAATATTTTTTAAATTATTAGCAATAGTATTTTTACTATCGCTAATGCAAATTTTTTAATATTAATTTTTTCTCCTAAGTCATTTTTTGAATGGTTAAAAATTAATATTTTATTTTATTAAATTTTTAGACTTAATTAATTTATGGATCAAGTCCTAATTGGTTTAAATTATATGTAATTTAATTAGACTTGATTTAATTTGAGATTAATTAGATTTTTATATTTCAAGTAAAACTTGGATTCAAATTTTAATTGAATTAGATTTGACACGATTTCAAATTTGATTTGAATCAAGTTTGAATTGGATTCGAATTGAATCTAAATTAAAAATTAATTTTTTATAATTAATTTAAATTATATTACATTTAATTAGACTTAACTTAATTTGAATGTAATTGGATTTTACATTGTAATTAGGACTTGGATTCAAAGTCTAATTGAATTAGGCTAAACAGGATTTTGAATTAAATTCGAATCGAGTTCCAATTGCATTTGTATCGAATCTAAATTAAAAATTATTTTTTTCTAATTAATTTTAATTAGATTAAATTTAATTAGACTTGACTTAATATGAAGGTAATTGAATTTTACTATTCAAGTAAGACTTAAATTTTAAAGTCTAATTAAATTAGGATTGACAGATTTTCTAATTGGATTCAAATCGAGTTCAAATTAGATTTGAATTGAACCTAAATTTAAAATTATTTTTTCTAACTAATTTAAATCAACTTTAGTTTAATTAATCTTGACTTAATTTGAGACTAATTGAGTTTTATAATATATGTAGGATTTGGATTCGAAGCCTAATTAAATTAGGTTTGATAGAATTTCAAATTTGATTCGAATTAGGTTCAAATTAGATTCAAATCAAATCTAAATTAAAAATTATTTTTGCTTAAATATTAAAATTAGCTTAAATTTAATTAAGCTTGACTTAATTTAAAGGTAATTAGATTTTATTATCCTAGTGAGGCTTGAATTAAAAGTCTAATTGAATTAGGATTGATAGGATTTCGAATTGAATTTGAATTGAAGTCAAATTAAAATTTAATTTCTTTAAATTAATTTAAATTTAATTTAATTTAATAAATTTTAATTTAATTTAAGATTAATTAAATTTTATAATCTAAGTAGAACTTGAATTCAAAGTCTAATTAAATTAGGTTTGGCAGAATTTTAAATTAGAGTTAAATCGAGTTTGAATTAGATTCAAATCTGTTGTGGATTATTAGTGACAACAAATATACTATCGCTAATTCCATTGCTAATAGGATTTTTAAATAATCTTTTTTTTCAATCTAAATAGTTATTAGTGATGGCCTATTTTTCATCACTAATAGCCAAAATACACTATCACTAATATGTATTTTATGTTTAAATATTATAAAAAATAAAAATTTTAAATAATTTTAGCAGCAGCTTACGTCGTTACTAATAATAATGAAGCTATCACTAATAGTTAACTATTAGCGATGGTATATTTTTTTATCATCAATAATCCAAATTTATTGTTGCTAATATTTTTTTTTTAAATATTTTAAAATAATTTTTAGATTTTTAGAGATGATGGTTGCCATCACTAATAATATTTTTGTCGTCGCTAATAGTATTAAATGATGGTTTTTTTTTTGTTGGTGTTGCCATGGCAAAAATCTTTATTAGCAAAGAAAATTTTTGCCGTCGCTAATACCGTTGCTAATATTCATTTTTTTTGTAGTGTGGGAGAAGATAAAAAAGACATTGATAAAGCAATTTTTGCCCTTTAACTATATGCAGACCTTGTACTAGCACCTATAAAATCTCTAGCAAAGTTCTAGATCCATGGACGAATACACGAAAGAGTTCTACCAACTGGTTACTAGAAATGACCTGACAGAGAGTGAAGAGCAGATGGTTGTGAGGTAACTTGGTAGCCTGCAGATCCAAGATGCCTTAAGGCTTCACTTTTTATGGATGATCAAAGAGGCAATAACTGTGCTATAGTTGTTGAGGAGCAGTTGTGACGAAGGTCTATACCTAGATTTGATTCTCTCCTATTGAGCCATCAAGCATCAGAGGATCAAAGGGACATGCGACACAGCACAGCTCTAGAAAATCAGAAGAATATGCAGTGCAATATAGCTCCTACCCCTCCTGTTCATGGTACCATGGATATGAGATTCTCAAGCCAACCCTTATAGGATTTTCTACGCTATAGTGTTATAACTGTGGTGAGATCGGGCACACACAGAGCGAGTGCAAAAATCCCACCAGATGGCCTGGGAAGCAGTTGCTGATTGAAGAATGAGACAAAAAATCCAAAGAAGATCAAGAGTCTATCTATGATGAAGGAGGTGAAGAAGAAGATGATTTTCTACTATTTAGAGATAGCAGAAAGGCTCTAATTATTCGAAAGAGTCTGCTTGTTTCCGAAAAAGAGGAAGAAGATTGGTGGCAAGCCAATATTTTTTATGTGTTGCACCATTAAAAAAAATATCCACAAAGTCATCATTAATGGAGGTAGCTGCAAGAACGTCATCTTCCAAGAGGCCATTACGATGCTAAATCTGACAACTAAAAAGCATCTTTGTCCTTACAAGTTGTTATAATTCCAAAAAGGGAGTGAGGTAATTATCGATAGTTGCCGCCTTGTGTCATTCTCTTTCGAGCATTGATGAAGGAAGAACTATCTAAACCCAAGCTAGAGTTCAGCATTAATCTTCTGATGAAGCACGCTTGCTTGATGGAAGCAATGGAGACTTCAAACTCGAGGATGAGTTGTTCCCAACCTAGAGAGGATGATGCCAACGTCAGAGCAGGCAACGATCTTGATTTGATGGACCAGATCCAAATGGATGAGGAATCGGGTTGATTGTGCCTAATCCAGCTAATTTTGATACGATCATACTAGAACGAGCAAAAATTTGTCATCCGATGTCAGAATTATTATTATGATCTCAATTTGAAAAGTTCTTTTTGTGCTCTACGAGCTTAACCACTTCACCATTACAATCAATTTTGAAGTGAGATTCCATCTTTTGACAAGTCAACGAAAGTCCGAAAGAATTCTAGATGAATAGAGATTCTCAATCTTTATCTTAGTTTGTGTTGGAGTCCTAGTTTAAGTTAGTTAAGAATATTCTTTTATAAATACAGCCCTATTGGCCAACATTATACTCAATTTATTTTCTATTATTTAATCAAAAACGTGAGGAGAGAGTTTCTTTCCCTTTTTGTTGTTTCCTTGTTTGTGCATCTTCTTTCTTTTGCCCATCTAAATGTGGCATAGGCTGCGTCAACTAACTTTGCAGAGGTGAGCTTGAGCTGACCTGGCTCACTTCTTGGTTTTTTTTTTTTGTTCAAAGTAGGAGTCCTGGACTAAAAAGAAGACCCAGCCCATTTAAGCTCTGCTTGTTTACACACCTAAATATAGTTGGAAAAATAATGGTGATGAGTAGTTTTACAATGTTGACCGGCAACAGCCACTGGAGCCAAACAACTGGATTTGTAGAAACCGTACTAGTGAGAATGAGAGCATAAAAGAGAAGGCTAGCTATTTTGACAGTTTCTTGCTTAAGCTATAATGTCTCTTATTTGCATGCATTTTCAATATAAGTTGTTGTTCTTATTTGTTTTACAATACTCACTTTTGCTGTTTTCCCATCAAAAGGTTTTGTAACATCCAAAATAATATTATTTTTATTAAGTAAACAATGATTTGAAAAATAATCCCACATTATAAGTTGTCCATTACTTTCTGTTTTTGAAATCTTCGTAACAAGTTTGTTAATTGTTATTACAAGCGAGCCATATATGAAAATTTTGATCTTTCCATGGATTGGCAGCTTCCAAAGGTGGGGTGGAAAACAAGAGATGAGACCACAAAAGACTTGAGCATGAACTCATGATGTCTATATATTAAGTTCAACTTTCAAGAATAATTCCAATCAGATATTATAAAAATCCTTCTTAATCCAATCCAAATCAACATTTTATCACCAAATCTTTACCATGCAATGAATAATCAACTTCTTAATTACGAGCAATACCATAGTATTACTCCCACATCAGATTTGAGTTTTCAAATGACTTTAACAACTAAAAATCAAAATATTAATCATAACACATAACAAAAATTTTATAATCAATCATCATTTGACTTCTTTATATCAAAATCCAAATAATAATCCATTGATTATCAATCATATATCAAATCCTCTGAACAATTATTCTTAAGCGGTCTTTACATTCTTAATCATAAAGCTTTGTCAAAAATCATGAAAACAACTTATACTGTAATTATCATTAATCAACATCCCGATGTCTCTAGTATCTATCCATCTACACTTATCCTATATTCGATTCTAAGTATCATAATTTATTCACTTATGCTCTGATACCAGTTTAATTATCATACCTTCGATTCAAGATTACGAGCCGAGGGTCATGGCAACTGCTGCGCACTCATCCAAAACTCTTCTCACAAGCATGCAAGGCATCGCATCATGCTATCATAAAATAATAATAAAAAATTAATTAATAAATTGAATCTAAAATTTAACAAATTAAAACCTAATTATAATATTCTATAAAGTTCAATAATGCTCAAAAGATCTTACATCGGCTTCAATAAAATTTTCAATCTAAAATACAAACATCGAGATTCTACTTCATCACTCTCCCATACATACTCTCGTATCAGCTAGATTCTCAAGATATATAAAAATAGTAAAAATAGGGATAATGAGATAGACAGTCCGATAAGCAATGACTACTTTAATGAGATTTTATTAGACAAATAAAATAAATCATCACTTATAGAAAATAAGCATATAAAGTCCATCAATTCGAAATCAATTTTTATTATGTAGTATTTTTAAATTATTTATCATGTCAAATTCAATCTTTTTAAGTTTCTTTCAAAAATTCACTTTTCTTTTAAATTATCAGATTTTTATTATTTATTCTTATCAATCATTCTCGTCATTCATTCTCATCAGTCATGAGCTATGACCATATTATCCCTATGGTAGGGTTATAATACTACGTATCATTTTGTCGTGAGCTGCGAATCATCTGGCACCAATGTTCTTCAGAATCGCTGGTTTGTTGGTAGTTAGTCACTGGTCTGCTGATAACATAAATTCTTAGAATTAAATCTTTACCAATGTATTAGCCTCCATTGATGGGGTCTTTCACATAGTCAGGCTGAGAGTTCAAATATTTTAATTTATATTTTTTTCATAATTCATATTTCTTATTTCAGTTCATTTAAGAATGCACATAATTATATGGTATCAAAATTAATCAAGCGTAATATATAATAAGATCAGTACTTTTAATCATATTTCATCATAATATTTTAAAAATAAAATATTTTTAATAACAAAATATCGTCATCAATTTCATGCATCATTTCATAAATCATGTCAAGTAAATATATTATAATTTTTTGATAAATCTAGAAAAAGTGAAACATTACTTATGTCATAAGCATTTCAATAAATTCATATCATTCTTGCAATTTTTTTCAAAATTTTTTGTTCATAGATTATATCGCAATACCCTACTATCAGACATCTATAATTCCTATAGAGGATCAATTTCAATAATTAAAAATAATACTAATAATTTGAAAAGACAAGTTGATGGTCGTCACATCTAACGGTCTGGATTAGTCTGGTCATCTTAACTTCATCGATCAAGGTTAGACTAGGAGATAGATAGTTCAAAGTATATTTATCTGAATTAAATTAGATTCAAAATGGTAAGATCAAGAATCTTTCATTATGTTCATAAATCAAGTGGAGATAGAAGCCTAAAGGAGAGAGAAACTATGAAGATGAATCAAAACTACTTAGGTGATATGGTTCGATAATTTTGATTGATTAGATCAAGATAATTTAAATCAAATTATAATAAAATTATTCCATAGATAATTCAATAAAATCATAGATGATACAATCTAATAATATCCGATCTGGCCAGGATTGGTGCTAGTATGCCATCTGACGATCATAAATCTGGACTCCACTAGGATCGTTCAAATTTATTATAAATCTTTTCAAAGATCTAAAAAATCCTAGGAGAGAGAAATTATAAAGAAATAAATAGTCTAGAGAGAGAAAGTAGAAAGAGGAAGTTATAGAGAGAAGATGGAAAATCTTCTTTCTTTTCTTTTTTTTTTCTTGCTTTGTCTTCTTTTTTAAATCCAATAATCCTATTAGAGCAAAAATAGGAGAGAGGAGATAGAGAGAGAAAATGAATCTTCTAGAAATAGAAAGTTAAATTCAAGATGGTAGATAGAGAAGAGAGAGAAATTTCTTTTTCTTTTTCTTTTCTTTTTTTTCTTTTTCTTTTTTTTCCTTTTCTCTCTCTTTTTTTTTTTCTTTTCTTGTATTTTCTTTCTTCTTCCACGGCAAAATAGAGGACACAATCCTCTTCCTATTTTGCATAACTGGGGCTTTGCTTGCCCCCTTATTCTCGAGGCCAGGGAGATCTCCTCCTGGCTGACAATAGTCGTGGACAAAAGAGAAGTCCATGACGTCAATAGCCGGCCAGGTCCAGCAACCGGTGGCGGCCAAATGGCATAAAAAAAATGAAAATAGACAGTAGAACAGGGGTTTCCAAAATTCTAATTTTGCTTTCAAACCATAACAAATAGGTACTCAAAATCTCAGTCTAAATTTTGAAAAGAGATTAAAGAGGAACTTCTTAAAGGTTTACCTAGTTTTTGACGGGTTTTGATCCAATTTTTCAGCGGCCGAAGCAAGGATGAACCACTGGTAATAGAAAGAAATCAAAGGGATTTTTTTATGGCAATTTTGTGAGGAAAAACTTAGGGGATCAAGGCCTTTAAATACACCTTGATTAAAGAGGTTTCTGAGTTCATTTCCAACTTAATCTCCAGGTGGATTAAGACTTCCAATCAGAGAAGAACTCTTTCGGGAGTTTTCTCCATGTATTTTTTGGTTCCCACCTAAATTCCAGTATGTCACATGCTGGCTTATGTTTTTTTTTTTTTAATGCCTAAAGATCTATGCTGAACTTTTATTTTTGATTTGGGTTCTGGATTAGAACTAGGTATTACAGTTCCAAAGCCATTAACAATGACAATTACATTACTTATTTATCCACTTATTTTAAAATAAAAAATTGCTAAAAAATTATAGACACACCTTCAAGTTTTTGCAATTTGGATCAACACTCCAAAACTTTGACAATGTTACACTTGGGCCCTCTCCTGACCATTATATCTTTTGCTGCTTATCGGGTGAAATCTTTCATATTAACCATCGCATCTACTTTTTAGCTCTCTATTTTAGTGTCAATAAACCTTCTATGACCATATTCAAGAGATTTGTAAGAGATCTTACTGGTCAAAAAATGTTAGAAATAACATCCTTTTCTTATCTCATGCTTGTGGTGAGATTAAATTGCTACACTCCATAAGGTCTTCAATGGAGTGCTTAGCTTGCAGCTGCAGAAAATGGGAAGGAGTTGACAGATGGACTATGTTCATACTTGAAGCTATGGTTACTCTCCTCTCTCTATGCTCTCTCCACCTCTCATTGCAAGAAAGTTGGCCTTTAATGATGGCAATGATGCACGCATAGAGCGAGTGCAAAATGCCCACCAGATGGCTGGAAAGCAGTTGCTGATTGAAGAATGAGACAAAAAATTTGACGAAGATCAAGAGTCTATCTATGATGAAGGAGGTGAAGAAAAGGATGATTTTCTACTATTTAGAGATAGCAGAAAGGCTCTAATTATTCGAAAGAGTTTGCTTGTTTCCAAAAAAGAGGAAGAAGATTGGAGGCAGACCAATATTTTTCATATGTGTTGCACAATTGAAAAAAAGATATCCACATAGTCATCATCAATGGAGGTAGCTACAAGAACATCATCTTCCAAAAGGCCATTATGAAGCTAAATCTAAAAACTAAAAAGCATCTTTGGCCTTACATGTTGTTATAATTCCAAAAAGGGAGTGAGGTAATTATCGATAGTTGCTGCCTTGTGTCATTCTCTTTGGGCACTGATGAAGGAAGAACTATCTAAACCCAAGCTAGAGTTCAGCATTAATCTTTTGACGAAGCACGCCTGCTTGATAGAAGCAATGGAGACTTCAAACTCGAGGATGAGTTGTTCCCAACCTAGAGAGGATGATGCAAACATCAGAGCAGGCAACGATCTTGATTTGATGGATCGGATTCAAATGGACGAGGAATCGGGCTGATTATGCCTAATCCAGCTAATTTTGATACGATCATACTAGAACGAGCAAAAATTTGTTATCTGATGTCAGAATCTTTTTTATGATCTCAATTTGAAAAGTTCTTTTTGTGCTCTACGAGCTTAACCACTTCACCATTACAATCGATTTTGAAGCGAGATTCCATCTTTTGACAAGTCAACGAAAGTCCGAAAGAATTCTAGATGAATAGAGATTCTCAATCTTTATCTTAATTTGTGTTGGAGTCCTAGTTTAAGTCAGTTAAGAATTTTTTTTAATAAATATAGTCGTATTGGCCAACATTATACTCAATTTATTCTCTATTATTGAATCAAAAACTTGAAGAGAGAGTTTCTTTCTCTTGTTGTTGTTTTCTTGTTTGTGCATCTTCTTTCTTTTGCCCATCATGTGGCCTAGGCTGCGTCAACTAGCTTTGCAGAGCTGAGCTTGAGCTGACCTGGCTCACTTTTTTTTTTTTTTTTGTACAAAGTAGGAGTCCTGGACTAAAAAGAAGACCCAGCCCATTTAAGCTCTGCTTGTTTACACACCTAAATATAGTTGGAAAAATAATGGTGATGTGTAGTTTTACAATGTTGACCGGCAACGGCCACTAGAGCCAAACAATTGGATTTGTAGAAACCGTACTAGTGAGAATGAGAGCTTAAAAGAGAAGGCTAGCTATTTTGAGAGTTTCTTGCTTAAGCTATAGTGTCTCTAATTTGCATGCATTTTCAATATAAGTTGTTGTTCTTATTTGTTTTACAATACTCACTTTTGCAGTTTTCCCATCAAAGGATTTTGTAACATCCAAAATAATATTATTTTTATTAAGTAAACAATGATTTGAAAAATAGTCCCACATTATAAGTTGTCCATTGCTTTCTGTTTTTGAAATCTTTGTAACAAGTTTGTTAATTGTTATTACAAGCGAGCCATATATGAAAATTTTGATCTTTCCATGGATTGGCAGCTTCCAAAGGTGGGGTGCAAAACAAGAGATGAGACCACAAAAGGCTTGAGCATGAACTCATGATGTCTCCTTCCCAGCTCCGTCACCGACCTCCAGCCTCTGAGTCGAAGAAAATATCTGTAATTTTTTAACATTTCTCGACGTGGGTTAGTCGAGTAGCACGCAGCATCTAGTTGAGACACTCACTCCTAGAGATCATTGAAACCGTGCAACCCACACAATTGCCACTCAAGATGTCTTGAGATTCGTGCTGTACAAACTTGAGATTCATGTATCGCCTTTAGTTCATTCAACATAGATATGCTTATCGGGCAGGTTGGGTTGGCTTATCAGGCTGGGTTTAGCCCCATACACATCCAAAATTAGGGAGTACTGGATGATGCTTGCAGTGAGGAGGCGCAGCAGGGTAAGGAGTCATTGGGATTTGAGATTCCGGGTTTAGGACAGGAATATAATTTTATAAAATTTAAAAAAAAATTTAAGAAATATCATACGTGCGCATGTCTATATATATATATATATATATAGTTAATTTAAATTATCAGACTTGGACTAGTCTCGAGCAGAGTCGATGGAAATCCCGGTCCGCCGGGCTTAGGAACCGATCTAGACCCATCCAAAATGCGCCATCTTCGGGTGGGCCATTCAGTTTTGTAGCAGGTCTGATGGTATCCGACCTGATACAGTCCTTAGTAAAAACAGCAGTGACTGAGATATAAATGGGAACCCTTAATTTTCATTTCATGCGATCACAATAACAAGGAGCCTACCACTACTCATCTTACATGCATTTCTCAAGCGAAGAGGCCAGGAATAAATACCAAAAATTTAGACTTATTATCTTTAAGAAACCAGCATACAGATTATAAACAAAATAGAAGATAATCTTGAATTCCAGCGTAATCTTGAAAATAGAAGATAAACAAAAAGAATAGGTGACATTGAATTTTTATCTCATCCAATTGTCGGTCGATATTGGAGGCAAGGGAAGCTTATGAACTAAAGGCTACCAGTAATAAATATATATAGTTTAATTTATAACTCATTTCGTCGTGACTTCAAGACGGTGGGCACTTGGCTGGTCCGCTGGTCTGACAAGAAGGACCGGATCCCGGCAGGGATTGAAATGTGAAACCAACTCTTGCCGGGTGCTGCTGCGCCCCGAGAAGCCTTGCTGCTGTGACCGGTTGGGAACACAGAAGGCAGAAGACGGAGAGAATGGTCATCAGAACCAAGAGGTTTCTCTTGATAGAAGCCATGGACATCAATTCTTAATATGAAGCTGAGCTTTTTCCCTATTAATTTCTTCCTTTCTACTCTGTAACTCGGAGGTCGCAACGAGTTATCGGATTTGGTTGGTCGATGGAAGGAAGAGCGGCAAAGGGTGCTATATGTATGGTTTCCTCGACGTGTGTTTTGGGAGGAGATTTGAATGAAAGGAAGACATGAGGGGTGTTGATTCTAAGTTCAAACTAATTAGCGCGGTAAGCAAGCAGGACTTTGAATTCAAGTCGTTATACCGTTTGTTCGGCATGCTTGAAAGGAGTTATTAGCAAGGGGCAACAGTCGGAGATCAAAGCCCGTTGGAATACGTAAGTGGTTTGGTTTTTGGTAAAAGCTATTGCATCTTCTTCGCTATTTCTCGAGACCGTTCGTCAAATAAACGTATATGAAAACGGTTGGTCGGAAAGTTGTGAATAGCTGAGACGTCTTTGTTCAAAATATATTTTAACTTTGCATGCAAGGAAAGAGGAAGAAAGTACAAAAATATTCTTAAAAAGTTTATGAAGTACAAACGTTGGTACGTGTCCTCATGTGTTCCCCAACTTTCTTAGTCAACCTTCTTCAACATTCCTAGTCAGCCGCTAGTTTGATCTTGCGGAAAGACGTTTCTCCAAATCTTTGCTTTTACCGATTCAAAAGTTTTGACGATTCTCACATACCTCTTCATCTTTAAAAATCTTCAAAATAGCATGTCAGCTTTAAAAGTTTTCAAATAGCATTTCGACTTATCAAAATTTTGTACCTCTAGCTTACCAACCAGCCAACTTTATTAGCATGCTATCATAAAAGATAAAACCACCATCTCCCTCGACAAAAAGACCCTCTCATAAGCCATTATCCTACCAGGTTTAATTCTCTCTACTTCTCCTCCTCCTCACCATTGCCTCTTCGACCTCCATTCAAGACCTTCTCCGCACCAACAGCCTCCAGCTCTTGCCCTGATTGAGGCTCATACCCAAACAGAGTTACAATGAAATAAAATAAAATCCAAAAATCAAAATACTATGACATAAAAGGCTTCACATCTCAAATATTATTAGCTTAAATTACAACAACATCCCTTTAACTTTCAACAATTTACACTTATACCCTTAAAGTTTTAATTTCTTCAAGTAGACACTAAAACTTAATTAGACTTTTATTACAATATGGTCCAGCTGCATGTCTAGCAGAGTTCCTGTCACACCCCCGATCCGAGATCGCGAGCCGAGGGTCATGACAACCGCCGCACACTCATAGAAAACTCTCTCCACAAGCATATAAGGCATCTCATCATGCTATCATAAAGCAACAGTAAAAAAATTAATCAATATATTAAATTCAAAATTCAACTAATTAAAATCTAATTATAATATTCTATAGAGTTCAACAATGCTCGTAGGAGCTTCAATAAAATTTTTAATCTAACATACAAACATAAAGATTTTACTTTATCACTCTTCCATACATACTCTCGAATCATTTAGATTCTCGAGATCTATAAAAATAGTAAAAATAGGGATAATGAGCTAGACAGCCCAATAAGCAATGATCACTTTAATTAGATTTCATCAGGCAAATAAAATAAATCATCACTTATAGAAAATAAATATATAAAGTCCACCAGTTCGAAATTAATTTATATTATACAGTATTTTTAAATTATTTATCAAATCAAATTCAATATTCTTTTTGAATTTCTTTAAAAAATTTAATTTTTTTTGAATTATCATATTCTTAATATTCATTCTTATCAATCATTCTCGTCATTCATTCTCATCAGCCATGAGCTATAACCACATTATCACTACCATAAGGTCATAACACCGCGTATCATCTTGCGATGAGCTGTGAATCATCTAGCAGCAATATCCTTCGGAACCACTGATTTGCTGGTGACATAAACTCTCATAACTAAATCTTTACCAATGTCTTAGCCCCGTTTGGCAGGGTCCTTCACATAATCAGGCTGAAAGTTTAAATTATTTTAATTCATATTTTTTTTATAATTCATATTTCTTATTTTACTTCATTTAAGAATACACATAATTATATGGTATTGAAATAAATCAAGTATAATATATAATAAGATCAATACTTTTAATCATGCTTTTTCATAACATTTCAAAAATAAAATACTTTCAATAATAAAATATCACCATCAAATTCGTGCATCATTTTATAAATCATGTCAAGTAAATATATTATAATTTATCGATAAATTTAGAAAAAATGAATATTACTTATATCGTACGCATTCTAATAAATCCATATCATTCTTATAATTTCTTTTTAAAATTTTTTATTCATAGATCATATTGTAGTACCCCATTATCAGATATCTACAATTTCTATAGAGGATCAATTTTAACAATTAAAAAAAATACTAATAATTCAAAAAGATAAGTTGACGGTAGTCACATCTAACGATTTGGATCAGTCTGGTTATCTTAACTTCATCGATCAAAGTTAGACAAGGAGATAGATGATTCAGAATCTATTTATCTAGATTAAATTGGATTCAAAATGGTAAGATTAAGAATCTTTCATTATGTTCACAAATCAAGTGGAGATATAAGTCCAAAGGAGAGAGAAACTATGAAGATGAATCAAGACTACTTAGGTGATATGGTTTGACAATTTCGATCGATTAGATCAAGATAATTTAAATCAAATCATAATAAAATTATTTCATAGATAATTCAATAAAATCATAGATGATAAAATCTAATGATATACGGTCTGATCAAGATGGATGTTGGTATATGCCGTCCTACAATCATAAATCAGGATCTCTTCACTAGGATCATTTAAATTTATCATAAATCTTTTCAAAGATCTAAAAAATTCTAGAAAAGAGAAATTACAAAGAAATATGTAGTCTACAGAGAGAAATTTAGAAAAAAAAGTAGAGAGAGAAAGTTATGGAGAGAGAAAGTTGAAAGGAAAAAAGGGAGGAGAGGAAAAATCTTCTTCTTTCTTTTCTTGCTTTCTCTTTATTTTTTTTAAAATCCAATAATCATATTAGAGAAAAAATAGGAGAGAGGAGATAGAGAGAGAAAATGAATCTTCTAGAGAGAGAAAGTTAGATTCAAGATGGGAGAGAGGGAAGAAAGAGAGAAAAGTTTTTTTTCTTTTTTTATTTTCTTTTTCTTTTCTTCTTTTCTCTTTTTTTTACTTTTCTTTTTCTCTTTCTTTCTTTTTTCCTTTTTTTCCTTTTTTTTCTTTTATTTTCTTTCTTCTTCCACGGTAAAATAGAGGACATAGTCCTCTTCCTATTTCGTAGAATAGGGGCTTTGCTTGCCCCCTTGTTCTCGAGGCTAGGGAGATCCCCTCCTAGCCGGCAATAGCCCTGGATGAAAGAGAAGGCTACGATGTCAATAGCCTGCTAGGTTCAGCAACCAATGGTGGCCAAACGACACAAAAAAAAAATGAAAACAGATGGTAGAACAGAGATTTCCAAAATCCTAATTTTTCTTTCAAACCATAGCAAATAGGTACTCAAAATCTCAGTCTAAATTTCAAAAAGAGATTAAAGGGGAACTTCTGAAAGGTTTACCTGGTTTTTGATGAGTTTTGATCTAATTTTTCTATGGTCGAAGCAAGGATAAATCGTTGGTAATAGAAAGAAATCAAAGGGATTTTTTTATGGCAATTTTGTGAGAAAAAACTTAGGAGATCAAGGCCTTTAAATAGACCTTGATTAGAGAGGTTTTTGAGTTCATTTCTAACTTAATCTTCTTGTGGATTAAGGCTTTCAATTAGAGAAGAACACCTTCGGGAGTTTTCTCCATGTAGTTCCTGGTTCCCACCTAAATTCCAGCATGTTACGTGCTGGCTTACATTTTTTTTTTTAATGCCTAAAGATCTATGCTGAACTTTTTTTTTTGATTTGGGGTTTGGATTAGAACTAGGGTTTTACATTCTTCCCCCCTAAAAGAAATTTCATCTCAAAATTTTCTATCAAAGATTTTTCAAACTTTAAAGTTTCACAATCATGATCTTATCTCTTATAAGAACAAGGTTCAATACCTCTTGTCTTGACTTTTCTTATAGATGATCGAAATCGAACCCATCTCTTCCAAATGAAAAAAAATCAACATCTTAGTTTTAAATAAGAATTCTAAATTTTTTTTCTATCAAAACATCAACTGCTTTTAATTAATCAACCCAATAGAAGATAGGAGAATGTATTTATATGACCCATATTATGATATTCCAATCAGTCGAGAATCCAAGCTATTTTTTTTTCATCCATGCTTTCAAAAGTTAAAATTCTAGTGTTCTAATCTCATCCTCAAACTTTTTTTTAATAATCTAATTCTCAATGCAAATTCATCCTTAAACCATTTCTTAAGAAAAAAGTCAGTACCTCAAAAGTAGATCTAAATCAGAACTATTCATTTCTTAAAAACAAAATTGATATCTTAATTCCAAATAAGGATATCATGTTTCTTGCCAAATCCTTAACTATTCAAGATTTTGCTCAATTTATCATAAGATAATAAACAAATTTTACTATACTCTCCATAGATGATCATTGAGTATAAAAGTCTAAGATCAAAATCAAAGATCGATAAACAATCTCAAATTCTTTCTAACAGATAGAGATGCATAAGATTCAATTCTAGAATATAGAAATTATATTTCTAAATATTGCAACTCCAAAATTAAGAATCAAGGGTCCACTCATCAAGACTTGGAATGCTAAAAATTTTCTTAACATGGTAGATAGGAGCACTTCCTTTTGAAAATCACATAACGATATTCAAATAATCCAAAATTTCAAAAATATTATTCATTCTAGTACTAATGAATTTCTTGTATCAAGAATATCTAATTATGTCATCTATCATAATTCTTTAACTCAAAGAATCAACATTCTTGACTTGCTTAAAATAATCAAGATCACTATGCTTTCGCTGCGCACTTTGATCTAACAATCAAAGTTTCTTAAATTCACAAAATGATTTTTGATCAAATCATTTCTCTATCCTATAAATGAAAAGATCTAAAACTTCATATTTCAATTGAAGCCAAAGATTAACTTCCGATTCTCATTCCTACTTTTTTCTGGAACACAACCATCTTAATTAATCATTGAGTCCAATATCACATTCGAACCATCACCTAGGTTTGCTAATCCTCTACGAATCAAATCTT
The DNA here is from genome assembly GCA_006176705.1 of Cocos nucifera. Classification (NCBI taxonomy): domain Eukaryota; kingdom Viridiplantae; phylum Streptophyta; class Magnoliopsida; order Arecales; family Arecaceae; genus Cocos; species Cocos nucifera. The sequence continues at coordinate 50,665 of QRFJ01006557.1, forward strand.
AATGCTCACATCAATTCATTTAGACAATCAAAATCTGATAAGTAAAATCAATAAGAAAAATATTTTGATACTCATCTAAGATAAAACTTAAATTTTTAATAATCTCAAATATACTTTTCTTGTACACACTGATCTATACATGATCTATATATTAAGTTCAACTTTGAACAATAATTCCAATCAGATATTATAAAAATCCTTCTTAGTCCAATCCAAATCAACATTTTATCACCAAATCTTTACCATGCAATGAATAATCAACTTCTCAATTAGGAGTAATACTATTAGGAGCAATACCATAGTATTACTCCCATGTCAGATTTGAGTTTTCAAATCACTTTAACAACTAAAAATCAAAATATTAATGATAACACATAACAAAAATTTTACAATTAATCCTCATGTGACTTCTTTATATCAAAATCCAAATAATCACAACATGATCCATTGATTATCAATCATATATCAAATCCTCTGAACAATTATTATTAAGTGGTCTTTTCATTCTTAATCATAAAGCTTAGTAAAAAATCATGAAAATAATTTATAATGTAATTATCATTGATCAACATCCTGATGTCTCTAGTGTCTATCCATCTACACTTATCCTATATTCGGTTTTAAGTATTATAATTTATCTACTTATGCTCTGATACCACTTTAATTATCATGCCCCCGATTCAAGATTACGAGCCGAGGGTTATGGCAACCGCTGCACACTCATCGAAACTCTCCTCACAAGCATGCAAGGCATTGCATCATGCTATCATAAAGCAACAATAAAAAATTAATTAATAAATTAAATCTAAAATTTAACTAACTAAAATCTAATTATAATATTCTATAAAGTTCAACAATGCTCAAATGATCTTACATTTGCTTCAATAAAATTTTCAATCTAAAATACAAACATCGAGATTCTACTTCATCACTCTCCCATACATACTCTCGTATCATCTAGATTTTCAAGATATATAAAAATAGTAAAAATAGGAATAATGAGCTAGACAGTCCAATAAGCAATGACCACTTTAATTAGATTTTATTAGACAAATAAAATAAATCATCACTTATAGAAAATAAACATATAAAGTCCATCTATTCAAAATTAATTTTTATTATGTAGTATTTTTAAATTATTTATCATGTCAAATTTAATCTTTTTAAGTTTGTTTCAAAAATTCAATTTTCTTTTGAATTATCAAATTTTTATTGTTTATTCTTATTAATCATTCTCGTCATTCACTCTCATCAGTCATGAGCTATGACCATATTATCCCTGTGGTAGGATCATAATACTACGTATCATTTTGTGGTGAGCTACGAATTATTTGGCACCAATGTTCTTTAGAATCATCAGTTTGCTGGCAGTTAGTCACTAGTCTATTGGTAACATAAATTCTCAGAACTAAATCTTTACCAATGTATTAGCCTCCATTGACGGGGTCCTTCACATAGTCAGGCTGAGAGTTCAAATATTTTAATTCATATTTTTTCATAATTCATGTTTCATATTTTAGTTCATTTAAAAATGCACATAATTATATGATATCAAAATTAATCATATATAATATATAATAAGATCAGTACTTTTAATCTTGCTTCATCATAATATTTTAAAAATAAAATACTTTTAATAATAAAATATCATCATCAAATTCATGCATCATTTCATAAATCATATCAAGTAAATATATCATACTTTTTTGATAAATCTAGAAAAAGTGAAACATTACTTACCTTATAAGCATTTCAATAAATCCATATCATTCTTGTAATTTTTTTCAAAATTTTTTGTTCTTAGATTATATCGCAGTACCCCACTATCAGACATCTATAATTTCTATAGAGGATCAAATTCAACAATTAGAAATGATACTAATAATTTAAAAAGATAAGTTGATGGTAGTCACATCTAACGGTCTGGATCAATCTGGTCATCTTAACTTCATCGATCATGGTTAGACTATGAGATAGATAGTTCAGAGTATATTTATTTGGATTAAATTAGATTCAAAGTGGTAAGATCAAGAATCTTTTATTATGTTCGTAAATCAAGTGGAGATAGAAGCCTAAAGGAGAGATAAACTATGAAGATGAATCAAAACTACTCAGGTGATATGGTTCGATAATTTTGATCGATTAGATCAAGATAATTTAAATCAAATCATAATAAAATTATTTCATAGATAATTCAATAAAATTATAGATGATACAATCTAATAATGTCCGATCTGGTCAAGGTTGGTGCCGGTATGCCGTCTGGCGATCATAAATCAGGACTCCACTAGGATTGTTCAAATTTATTATAAATCTTTTCAAAGATCTAGAAAATTTTACGAGAGAAAAATTATAAAAAAATAAATAGTTTAGAGAGAGAAAGTAGAAAGAGGAAGTTATAGAGAGAAAGTTGGGAGAAAAAGAGAGAGAAGAGGGAAAATCTTCTTTCTTTTCATTTTCTTTTCTTGCTTTATCTTTTTTTTAAATCCAATAATCCTATTAGAGCAAAAATAGGAGAGAGGAGATAGAGAGAGAAAATGAATCTCCTAGAGATAGAAAGTAAGATTCAAGATGGTAGATAGGGAAGGGAGAGAAATTTTTTTTCCTTTTTCTTTTCTTCTTTTTCTTTTTCTTTCTTTTCATTTTCTCTTTCTTTCTTTTTTTCTTTTTTTTTTTCCTTGTATTTTCTTTCTTTTTCCACGGCAAAATAGAGGACACAATCCTCTTCCTATTTTGCATAACTGGGGCTTTGCTTGCCCCCTTATTTTTGAGGCCAGGGAGATCTCCTCCTGGCCGGCAATAGTCGTTGACGAAAGAGAAGGCCACGACGTCAATAGCTGGCTAGGTCCGACAACTGGTGGCGGCCAAATGGCATAAAAAAAATGAAAATAGACAGTAGAATAGGGGTTTCCAAAATTCTAATTTTGCTTTCAAACCATAGCAAATAGGTACTCAAATCCTCAGTCTAAATTTTGAAAAGAGATTAAAAAGGAACTTTTTAAAGGTTTACCTAGTTTTTGATGGATTTTGCTCCAATTTTTCAACGGCCGAAGCAAGGATGAACCACTGGTAATAGAAAGAAATCAAAGGGATTTTTTGATGGCAATTTTGTGAGGAAAAACTTAGTGGATCAAGGCCTTTAAATAGACCTTGATTAAAGAGATTTTTGAGTTCATTTCCAACTTAATCTCCAGGTGGATTAAGACTTCCAATCGGAGAAGAACTCCTTCGGGAGTTTTCTCCATGTATTTCCTGGTTCCCACCTAAATTCCAGCATGTCACATGCTGGCTTATGTTTTTTTTTTTTTTTTAATGCTTAAAGATCTGTGCTGAACTTTTATTTTTGATTTGGGTTCTGGATTACAACTAGGTATTACAGTTCCAAAGCCATTAACAATGACAATTACATTACTAATTTATCCACTTATTTTAAAATAAAAAATTACTAAAAAGTTATAGACACACCTTCAAGTTTTTGCAATTTGGATCAACACTCCAAAACTTTGACAATGTTACACTTGGGCCCTCTCCTGACTGTTATATCTTTTGCTGCTTATCAGGTGAAATCTTTCGTACTAACCATCACATCTACCTTTTAGCTCTCTATTTTAGTATCAATAAACCTCCTATGACCATATTCAAGAGATTTGTGAGAGATATTGCTGGTCAAAAAATGTTAGAAATGACATCCTTTTCTTATCTCGTGCTTAGGGTGAGATTAAATTGCAACACTCCAGGTCTTCAATGGAGTGCTTAGCTTGCTGCTGCAGAATATGGGAAGGAGCTGACAGATGCTTTTGCCAGAGCTTTAATTGGAAGAAACTTTGGACTATGTTCATACTTGAAGCTATGGAGCTTCCAGGCTACTCTCCTCTCCCTATGCTCTCTGCACCTCTCACTACAAGAAAGTTGGCCTTTAATGATGGCAACGATGCTATCAGTAATAACATTTTTTATAGATAACTAGTGATGACCATAAAAGAAACCATCATAACATATATATATATATAGCTTCTTTGATAATTATTTTTTAAATTTGACTAGCAAGCCCAGCAGCAAAGCTTATAGAGCGAGGAGATGCTGCAGGTGGTCTTGGCCCACAGATGCATGATAAATATTTAAATTAAGTCATTAGAGGTACTAAATATTATAATAATTGATGTTATTTTATTAAAATTTGATGATATTTAGTCTATTTTATAGGTAATTAGGAGTTTGGGCTCATACATTTCAAATTGGACTTAAATTGGCTCAGATTCGAATAAACCAGGCAACCAGTTCCTATTTAAGTGTGAACATGACTTAAAAATCAAAGATTCAGATTAGAAAATAACCTTTTATCCAAATCAAAGTGTGAACACAAATAACTAATTATCGAAGGAAAAGTAGGGCACTCCATGCAGTGGCCACCAAGGAGGCATCACATCTAATAAAACCCTAAGTGACACTATAAGAAAGCCAGATATTAGCGATGGTTGTAGTGATAGCAAAAATCTCCGTCACTAATAATGCTTTTTGCCACTGCAACATCGACAAGAAAAAAAGCCATCACTAATAATATTAATGATGGTAATCAAAATTATTAGCGACGACAATGACCATATCTAAAAGTATAAAAATTATTTAAAAATATTTAAAAATAATAAAAATATTAGTAATGATATAGTTTTAATTATTAGCGATAAAGATACTGACCGTTGCTAATAACCATGCTATTAGCGAAAGCTATTATTATTACTAGCTAGCGGTAGCGATGAGCCACTAGGCTAAAATTATTTAAAATTATTCAAATAATTTTATGAATATTTAAACATAAAATATGTATCAATTAATGGTAGCATTTTTGAATATTAAGGACTAATGAAAACCTGCTCATTGCTAATATTTTTTTTAAAAAAATAGATTAGGAAGAAAAAAATATTTTAAAATTATTAGTTGACGGATAGAGTTAGCAGATGGCATGGTTAGCCATTGCTAATAAAATCCAGAACTTAGAAATAAAATTAATGATGGGAATGTTTGTCATTGCTAATAATCCAAACCATGGTTCAATCCAATTCAAAATTCTACCATTTGAATCTGATTCAAAATTCTGCCAAACCTAATTGAAATTAGGCTTTGAAGTTCAAATTCTACTTAGATTATAAAATTTAATTAACTTCAAATTAGATCTGAGATTAATTAAATTAAATATGAATTTAAATTAATTAAGAAAAAATTAATTTTTAATTTGGGTTCAATTCGAATCTAATTCAAAATTCTATCAAATCCTAATTTAATTAGACTTTTAATTCAAGTCCTACTTGGATAGTAAACCTCCAATTACCTTCAAATTAAATCAAATCCAATTAAATATAAGCTTAATTTAAATAATTAAAAGAAACTAATTTAAATTTGATTCAGAATTTGAATTTGAATTCAATTCAAACTTGATTCGAATCCAATTCGAAATCTTAATTCAAACCTTAGACTCAATTAGGGTTCACATCCAAATCCTATATATGAATTATAAAATCCAATTGATCTCAAATTAAGTCAAGATTAATTAAATTAAAGTTAATTTAAATTAATTAGAAAAAAATAAGTTTTTAATTTAGATTTAATTTGAATCTAATTCGAACCTCGATTCGAATTCAATTAGAAAATTTGTCATCCTAATTCAATTAGACTTTAAAATCCAAGCCTTACATGGATAGCAAAACCCAATTATCTTTATATTAAGTCAAGCCTAATTAAATTTAATTTGATTATAATAAATTAGGAGAAAATGGTTTTCAATTTAGGATTGATCCAAATGCAATTAGAACTCAATTCGAATCCAATTTGAAATATCCTGTCTAACCTAATTCAATTAAACTTTGAATCCAAGTCCTAATTAGATTGTAAAATTCAATTACATTCAAATTAAATCAAGTCTAATTAAATTTAATATGATTTAAATTAATTATAAAAAAATAGTTTTCAATTTAGATTTGATTCAAATCCAATTTGAAATTATATCAAATCTAATTCAATTAAACATTGAATTCAAGTTTTACTCAAAACATTAAAATCCAATTAGCATCAAATTAAGTCAAGCCTAATTAAATTAAATCTAATTTAAATTAATTAGGACTTGATTCATAAATTAATTAAGTCCAAAAATTTAAAATTTAAATAAAATTAAATATTAACTTTTAACCATTCAAGAAATGACTTAGGAGAAGAAAAATTAATGTAAAAAAAATTATATTAGCGACGGCAAGAATACCATCACTAATAACTAAAAAAATTATTTTAAATATATAATTATTAGTGATGAAAATACTATTACAGATAACATATGCCATTGCTAATAATATTTTTCGTATTAGTTACAGGAAATGATTATCAGCGATGGAAGTTGCCATTGCTAATAATCTTTTCATCCTCATTTTCCTCCATCTCACTGTGCACCCTTATTTTCCCCCATGCCATCACCCCCTCATTTTCCCCACCTCATCGTCCACTGCATCCTCATCTTCCAACCATCCCCTTTGCCCTCTTGCTTTTTTATCCCCCATCACCAACTCTCTCTCCCCCACCCTTCGGTCCTCTTGCCACCCCCTCTCTTTCCTAGTCGGTGGCCTCCCCCCGGCTACACTCAACTCACCTTCTCGAGCCTCTGGTCGCCTCTTACCTTCCTGAGCCCTTAGCCGTCTTGCCCCAGCTGCACCCGACCTGCCTCTCCGAGCCTCTAGGTGCAAGCTTTCATCCTACTTTTTTGAAACCACGGCCCGCCACCCTCCTCTCCCACCGTTTGATTCTCCGCCACCCCTTCTCTCCACTCGATCGCCTCATGCCTCCCTCCCCAAACCCCCAACTGCCTCCTGCCTCTCCAACCCTCAGTCCTGTCGGATCTCCTGCCACCCCTCTCTTCCCCGACCAGCGGCTTCCCTCTGACCGTCTACCCGTAATTGCACTCGGCCAACCTCCCACCTCCCTGAGCTCCTGAGCGCAAGTTCCCAATCTCCTGCCTTCCCAAAAATCTAGCCCACCACCCTTCTCTCCCCATTGTTCGGTTCCTTTGTCACCCCATGTCTCCCCTCGGCCGCCTCCTGCCTCCTACTCCAAACCCTCGGCCCCCTCCTACCTTCTCGAACACCTGACCATTTGATTCACCAACTACCCCATCTCTCCCTCGATCGATAGCTTCCCCTTGCCATCTCACCCAGCTACACCCTGCCTACCATCCTCCTCTCCCCGCCATTCAAATCCCGTGCCACCCTCTCTCCCCCCGATTGCCTTCTGCCTCCTTCCCAATACCTCTGCCATCTCTTGCCCCTCCTCAAAACCCTAGTCCCTTTTAGTTCACCACACCACCCTCTCTCTCTCTCCCAATCGATGGCTTCCCCTCACTGCATCCAACCGCCACCTCTTCTCTCTTCATCGTTTGGTTCCCTCGCCACCCCTCTCTCCCCTATGCCACCTCCTGCCTCTTTCCCCAAATCTCCTAGCTGAAGGAAAATCTGATTTTTGGTCCAGGTTCGTTCAGTTCTGATCAGATCAAGAGAGATATATCAAAATTTTTTTTCTTGAATCTATATTCATATCTAAGATGTTTTAAGATCTGATTCTTATTATTTTAATAATTAAAATAAATTCAGATAAGATTAAATTAGATTGTAACTTCCCTTGATTGGGTAATCCTATTACCCGTGGTCTGTTGGATGATCGTATCCGGAGAGGTTCTGGATCTAGCCACGCCAGTGGCTTGCCTCTGTCGGTATCCACGTCAGGTTGGATCTGGAGATCCTCTTCTTCTCTATCACGTCTCCAAAAATTAGATCTGGATCTGATCTAGAGGATCTTCAAAACTTCTTTTGAAGATCAGCAGTCATCCTTTGCAGCAGTGCAGCCTTCTAGCTTTTGATTACCTTTCTTTGATCTGGATCGCACCAACCAAGCTCCAAAACTCTTTTGGACGTGGAGAGGAGAAGGAGAAGGTGGTTTGGCATGGAGGAGGAGAGGAGAAAAGGCCTTGGGCATGGGGAAATTCTCTTCCCTCTTTGAGTTGGGTACAGGGTCTTATTTATAGACTAACTGTGATCCAACTCCTCTTCTTCCCAACCAATCACAACCCATTGTGAAATCAGATCTAAATCTGATTGGTAGGAATAGAGTCCCCTGGATTCCTTCTTAGAGGTGTGTCTAAGACCAGTCAAACTGGATTCTAGCGAAGAACTCTAAATTAAAATCAAAAGGGAGGTGGGAGTCCTGTCCAACAAGGACTCTTAGGGCACCTCCAGCTTGGGCGCACGCCTAGGGTGGCGTGCGCCCTCCTCCTTTCCAGGTTCTAGTAGGAGGACAAGCCCCCACCAGCTCTCCAATAGATGTGTGACATGTGGTCAAAAGTCAAAGTATCAATGGTCAACGTTTGACCAGTCAAAGGTAGACTTTTGACCAAAGTCAAAGAATAAGAAAATGGCAGTGACAAAGAATGGCAGGTAATATCATTACAAAATAAGACAACCTATTCTGACTTAGACAACCCTCCAGTCAGACTATATGAAGGCCTCTGATGAGCACAAACTCCTTTGGCATAGACAGGAACACTTATTTATGATTAGCAAAAGAAGAAACGTTAGGTTCAATCGAGGTGTAGCACAATTTTCTTGAAACCTAATTGAACTCATTCAGATCATTGAAGCTAGATCAGTTCAATTGATGATCACCAGATTCAAACCCTTATTTGTGTGACCCAGTTAGGTTCATTCTTGTATGGTAATGGGATATGTCAGATCTCTATCATCGACGTCATCGAAACTCCTTTCGATGGATTAGAACTCTTCTGATTCGAACAGCAGAATGATTCGATCATTAATCATTCTAATATGCTCCCAGAATCTCACGCAGTGACACCGTAGCAGTATATTGGTGGCAACCATGCAGAGCTTGATATGCGAACCTCTTGGTGCAGGCTACTATATGTATTACAAGTTTTTTCTATCTTGAGCTCCGCGTTCAGAATTAGCGTTTGAGGTTTGAACTCTGTCCAAGCTAGTCTTCTTCCATGATGTAAACTTGATCATTTTGATAATCGAGTCCGATGGTGAAAATCTAGAATAGAAACTCTTTCTATTATTTCACTTTGCCATGTGCCATAGGCTTTTGGACCTTGATTCTCATGATTATGCATAGAGCTGCTTCTCTACCACGAGATATGATAGATTCCATCTGATGCTATCCAGTTCCTACAATGAACATGCTAAGCCAACAGTTACACCTCAGGGTTCTACGATATTGGCTAGGAGAACCGAGTAATGGTGTAGTCAAACTATAACACCCTCAAGGTGAACTGCGAGTGCGACCTCAGGTCAAAGAACCAGACACACCCTGGCAGCATGCGAGTCAGTCATTGATGGAGAAGGTAGAGCTCCCTGAATGACTACTCGAGGTGGTCACGCTCAGTGCCGTCATTCTCTAACGAGTACCTGTACTCTCGCTTCGGTGTCTCCACACTGTAGACTCAAGACTTATCTACTAAAAGAGAAGCGATTGTACACAACCTTCTGGATCAATCACCATCGTCATGATGATCCTGATGGTCGGAAGCAATTTATGAGTTAATTAATGATTATCCATGTCTTAAATTTCAACTCTTGAAAAATATGAATTATCATTGTCATTAACTCAAAGGATGTATCACAGACACTAAATACACATATGTGATAGAAAATAATCTATTTATTGATTTTAGTCAAAATTATAATTTTGCTCCTAAAAGTGTATTACAAGTGTCAGCCAATTCTGGCTTCTAGGGCACATATATCTAACAATCTCCCACTTGTCCTAAAATCAATTGGCTATAAGTCTAAGTCCCATCTTCTCAAGGTGGACTTCGAACTTCTGCTGGCCCAACGACTTTATAAGTGGGTCTGTCACATTATCTGCGGAGTCGACTCTCTTGACCTCGACGTAACCCTTCTCGAGGTAATCGCGGATGAGGTGGTATCACCGTTTGCTTGAAACTCTTCAAGCTGACAGCACCACCATTGCACACAAACAGACTGCCAGATGTCGACATGAAATCTGAGTCTGTGTATCCTTGGACTTAGAGTTCTCCATTACCAAAGACCAACATTATATCCTTAGTTCTTCTCAAGTACTTAAGGATACATTTCACAGAAGTCCAGTGTTCTTCACCTGGATTTGACTGATATCTGCTTGTGACACTCACAGCATGGGCTATATCAGGTCGTGTACATAGCATGGCATACATGAGGCTCCCTATTGCAGAAGCATAAGGGATCTTGCTCATGCATTCTATTTCCTCAAGTGTGCTAGGGCACATCTTCTTGTAGAGATGAATACCATGTTTGAAGGGTATTAATCCGCTCTTTAGAGTTTTCCATAACTAAACCTCTTTAGTACTTCCTCTATGTACATCTTCTGTGAAAGTCCTGAGCATCCTATTTCGGTCTATCCCTATAGACCTTAATCCTAGAATAAGAGGAGCTTCACCTAGGTCTTTCATGGAGAATCCCTTGGATAACCATATTTTGACTGTTATCAATATGGGAATATCATTCCCAATAAGGAGATGTCATCCACGTACAATACGAGGAAGACAACAGCGCTCCTACTGACCTTTTTGAAAACACACGTTCCTCTTCATTTTTGATGAAACCAAACTTTTTGATCACATCATTGAAATGAGTGTTCCAGCTCCGAGATGCTTGCTTAAGTCCATATATGGACCTTTGCAGCTTGCAAACCTTATGATCAGTATCACTGGATGTGAAACCTAGCGGCTATTCCATATAGATATCTTCCTCAAGATATCCATTTAGGAACATCGTTTTCACATCCATTTGCCATATTTCATAATCGAAATAGGCTGCAACGGCAAGCAATGTGCGGATGGATTTTAGCATAGCCACTGGGAAAAAGGTATCCTGTCGCATTGACTATAACCTTTTGCCACTAGTCTAGCCTTGAATGTCTCCACATTTCCATCTGCACCAATCTTTCTCTTGAAGATCCATTTACATCCAATAAGTACTATACCTTCTGGTGGATCTACCAAGGTCCAGACTTGGTTTGAGTGCATCGAGTCAATTTCTGATTGCATTGCCTCTAGCCATTTCTTGGAGTCGATATCTGATATCGCCTCGTTGTAGGTTTTGGGATCATCACCATGAGCACCATTACCTATGAGAAATATTTTCTCTACTTTCTCTGAAATAATACCTAAGTATCTCTCAGGGGGACGGAAAACTCTTTCCGATCTACGAGGTGGATGAGGTAGTGTTCTAATTGGCTGAAGCTGATTTGGTTTTAATTGGTCCTTAGCTCGTTCCACTTGTGAGACTTTCTTATCAAGCTTGATCTATTTTCCAATGCCGCTGTCTTGAATAAACTATTTTTCAAGAAAGATTGCATGTCGACTCACAATCACATTATGGTCTTCTGGAATGTAGAAATAGTATCCTAATGACTCTTTAGGATATCCTATGAATCGAGCTTTGAAGGACTTAAACTCTAACTTGTTCGCTTGTTGTCTTTTGACATGAGCTGGACAACCCCAAATTCTGAGATGACTTAGACTTGGTTTCTTACCGTGCCATATCTCATATGGTGTGGTAGGAACGGTTTTAGAGGGAACCCTATTCAGTATATAGATTGAAGTTAACAATGAGTATCCCCAAAGAAAATCAGGAAGGTCTGTGAAGCTCATCATAGATCGAACCATATCCAATAGAGTCCAATTTTTTCGTTCTAAAACTCCGTTGAGTTGAGGTGTTCCTGGTGGAGTTCATTGAGAGACTATGCCATTTTTCTTTAGATAGTCTTAGAATTCTTGGCTAAGGTATTCACCTCCTCGATCTGATCGAAGAACCTTAATGGATTTTTCTGTTTGTTTTTCTACTTCATGTTTGAATTCTTTGAACTTTTCAAAAGCTTCAGACTTGTGTCTCATAAAATACACATATCCATACCTAGATAGATCATCGATAAAGATAATGAAGTAGACAAAATTGCCTCTAGCCGGCACATCAAAAGTGGACCGCACACATCCAGTATGTATAGGCAAGGAGATCTATGGCCCTTTCCCCTGTCCTAGCAAAAGGAATTTTAGTCATTTTTTTTTTTTTTTTTGCCTTGAAGACAAAGATTCACAAGTTGGAATGACTCGGAGTCAACAGACTCAATAGCCCATTTTTCTCTATATTGTTGATCCTATTTCTGCTATATGAACCTAATCTCAAGTGCTATAGAATCTGTCGTTGAGACTATCCCTAGGTCATTTGGCATTCACGTTTACTCCGATGTTAGAAACAGTACATCATATGTATGCTGAATAAAGACCATTAATAAGAAAACTTTGCCAATTCTTGAGTTTTTCATAAAGATTGTTACAAAATGGTACTTAAAGAAGGTGAGTCCATATCCTTCATGTGCTAAGCGTGAAACAGAAAATCAAAATTTCTGCTAGCTGCACGGCATAAAATAACAGTCTTTCAAAACTAAAGTCTAAACCAGATGGATATCGAAGAGGTATGTTCCTACGGCATACTGACGCAACTCTTGTGCTCCATTACCGGACCGTAGATCATGTAGCTTCCATCCTCAGCCTCCTCTATCCTCAAGAACCCTGCATAGAAGTGCACAGCAGAGGCACTGAGAACCAGAGTCAAGCACCCAACTGGATGCAGAAAAAACCAAATTTTAGACTCAATAACGAGCATACCTCTAGAAGGACCTTCCTTCTTGTTCTTCATGGTGGCCAGGTAAGTAGGGTAGTTCCGCTTTTCAGTGGTCGTCGCTGTGTTTGCAATGGAAATATCCTTTTTTTTGACATCGGTCTTCTTCTTCGGCATCTGCCTTCTTCTTCTTTTGAATCCTTCCACCTTTTGTTTTTTTCTGACTTCTTTTTTCTTTTCAGAAAGACGTTTTTTTGGAAGAAGTCCATTCCATCAGCAGAGACACTGAGCCTTTAGAATCTTTTCATAGACAAGCTCAGTGTGGTAACCAGCAATATTCATTATTCGACCAAGATCATGTCTGGAAGTTTATGCATGTGTAATTCATGATGGAAATTGCCTTAGATCGTCATCAGTCAGGATTTGCAAAGAATGAGCATGCGTTCTGCAGGCAGTCTAACTCACCTCGAGCTTTCTTCATAGCTCTTCCATGTACCTTGATCAGATATCAGACAGTGATCTTGGACCGTGACTGTCCATCACGCAGTCTTTAAGCCTCAAAAAGTCATTCTCGTGATTTGATATTTGCTGGCGCGACTCTGTTCACCAAATATCGCTCTTAGCAGGTGACCACTTTGGCGAGCAGTTCCGATAGTCTTCATATATGGCGCTGGATGACGCTCATAGACATCGAGCCCAAACATGTAATATCTGCTTATGTATCTTCGTCTATCCATTTTTTTAGAGATCTCTCTGTTCAGTGGATGACGGGCTGGCAAGGTGGGAGGGTCCTGGTCCAAAACATGGGGTAACTTCTCGGAACCCATAAACTATCTTTAATAGTTTTCTGAGCCAATCTTTATAATTAGGTTTCGGTCAGTCTATATGTTGTCCAGGATACGTGCCAATGGGGTGTGGATGCGATGAACCATTTTCTGTAGAGAGTCCAAAGATCTAGTTAATGATTATAATTTTGAACTTGACCGATTTTGTTAGGATTTATTTTTAAATAATTAGCTCACTTATTTTCTCTGGATCCCTACACTCCTCTGCAGAGATGCGAACAATCTCCATGATTAATGATTGTCTAGTGGGTGATGCGGTTCTCACCAACTGACTCATCACCGGTCACCTAACAGTTATGGGTGATCGGGTTAGCCAATGAGTGAACAACTCTGTTCAATGATCTTTTAATCATGGTGCATCAAACTGCCTCTAATTTCAGAAGTCTTACCATATCCAGAAATAGTTGATCCACTCCTTATTTAAAGTCAGACCCACCCATTTGCATAGATCTGGCTTTTTTTTTTTGTTTTTTATTTCTAAATTGGAAAGTCTCTCAACCGTATCCAAAATATTGAGCCCAACTCATGCTGTCAGTCCCATAGGCACCAAGGCTAATAGAAAATGGTTGCATCTTTTTCGGTGCAAGAGCCACTGTATCCAGCCGAGGAACAATCAAAAGCGTTGGAAGGGTTCCCGCACACTATCAATGGTGGAAGACCTCAGACTTTAATCTTTGACTTAGGGAGAATTGAATTCAGGTCTCATTAAAGTTGAACTGGCTTAGTCAATAACAATTATGAACTAACCTAGTGGCATGGATTAGCTCAGATTATTGACACCTGCAGATCTAGAAACTGTGTCAATAGATATGGCTACGGTTAAGTTGAGATCGGTGGAAGGAATATGCCATTAACTCCGTACAAGAATGCCCATTCAGATGCCGAGTTACCTTCAAATTTAAAACCAGTCGGTCGTGATGTGCCGAAATCTTACCTTTAGACCACCACAGTTGTTGAGCTAGAACCAATTGGTTAAGCCACAATCAGACTCTAACCTCTGAGCCTAATTAGTCCTTTGCTTGATCGTGACCTCGATCTGACCCAGACTTAATCCTATTAGGCTGGTCAATTTAAGCATTGTTGGATCCCATCTAACCAAAATCTTAATTCGTTTTTGATCAACCGCGGTTAGACCTTAATTGAGCTACCCAAGCCCGAACCCAGTATATGAATATATTTAGATTTACCAATTCTCATTTCTTAAGACCTAATTGATATTGTCCATAATCTTCATTTTTTATTACGTAGGGTTCTAAAACAAAATATGCACAATAAGATCCTAGGATTTTGCAGGATCTACGGGGTTTGCACGAGAAAGTAAGTGTTTGGTTCTGATTAAGGATGAACACGTCAGTACCCTACACATCGTATAAGAATATGCCCATCAAATGGATAAGAGAGGGCCTTCAATTCTTCTTCATTCTATGACGCGGTATGGGCCAAGGAGGATACGGCCTAATCAGGAACTTCAATACTACAAAACAGTATCAAAGATCTATATCATAGTAGTCTCATATACAAAGTAGATCTAATCATGGGCATAATTTGCATAATCTCATGTTTTTTTGTTGATATCGAATGCATGCCAATTTTCCAGATCTAAATTATCTCATAAATAATCTAAAAAGTTAGATTTAAAAATTGAATCTTTATCAAAAATAAATCCTTAATCTAGACAACTAATGGTTAGAGACTATCTTTACAACTAGGTCAAGACCATGCATCAATCCACATCCATATGATGTTTAAAATAAAAGTATTAAATAACTTTAGTTGCTATTTGTTAGATATTAATATAACAATTATTTAATATCAAAAAGTAGTCAATACAAGTGGATTGAAAATATGGGTTTAATCAGATTTTGAAATTGAAAACATGCAAACTATTTTTATCAGGAATCGGTATTTCTATTTTTATTGAGACTAGTCTATCGCAAGTATTGTTTCCTAATCTTATTTGCTTATATTGCATCGTCGTTAAATTTAATTTTTTGTCTCGTGGATGTCATGACTATGATCTGAACAAGGTTTCTATTGATGCAACGATTGTGACTATTCTAATAATGCAATGTGAGTTTTTGTTTGTTCGAATGTAAATACAATTGTAAAATTATGATCTAAACACTTTTAGAAGTCATGGCTCTGATCCCATTGTTAAAAAATCTGATTTTTTGGTCCGAGGTCGTTCAGAATTGTGCTTGATGCAGGAATCAAGCAGGAAGGTATATTCGTTTGCTAAGAAAATGTTTCTTTAATCTGATGAAGTAGGTTGCAGTAAGGGTGCTAAGATTATTTAGATCTAATTTTGTTATTATTCTTATATACAGGTTAAAAATTATTTAGATCAAATTAAATTCGAGATTTAACGTTACGCTTGATATGGGTAATCCTATTATCCCGTTGATGGATCCTTGTATGCAGTGGAGAGGGGTCTGGATTCTAGCCATGCTGGCAAGCGTTGGCAGCTCGATATCGGTATCCGACTGGGTGGTAGATCTGGAGGTCCTGACTTCTGTCTCTATCCGTATGTTCCCCAATTAAGTGAGATCTGGAGTCGAATTCGTAGATGGATTGCTTCATAACCCATTTTTGTAATGGATCAGGTCAGTCGGTCCTTTGAGCAGGTTAGTGCTGGAATGCGCCGTTCTTAGCGGTTTGTGGATTGACTTTGTGTTGTGATTCTGGGATCGCGCGCCAACCAAGGCTTCCAGAAACTCTTTTGGCACCAGGGAGAAGAGATAGGGGAGGAGAGTGGTGTTGGCATTGTTTGAGGAGGAAGGGAGAGAAGGCCGGCCTGGTGGTGGGAAAGGGTTCTCTCCTCTCTGAGTTTGGGTAGCAGGGGTCGTTCATGGTTAAGGAGATCTGTAGACTTGGGGATCCAAGCGTCCTCTTCTTCCGAACCAATCACAATCCTTTATTGAATCATATCTGAAAGTCTGGATTGGTGGGAATAGAGTCCCCGTAGAGTTGGCCTCCTTAGAGGGTCCGCCGTAAAGATGGACGATCACACTGGATTCTTAGAAGAACTCTTAAGTTGGGAATCCGAAAAGGAGAGTGGGAGTTTTGTCCAACAAGGACCCAGGGCGCCTCCAGGCTTGGGCCGCACCGCTAGGGTGCCATGGCCGCCCGTCGGCGGGCCTTGCGCAGGGTTAGCAGGGGGACAGGTTTGGGGGCCTCGCCACCTCCTGGGCTTCCCAAGTAGGGTGTATGTACAGTGTGTTCACGTTGAAGGTCAAAAAGTGTCATGCTGGGGAATTGGTTGAACCAGTCAATAGGTAGAACTTTTGACCAAAGTTCAAGAACAGAGAAATCGGCAAGGGTGAGGTCGCAATAAATGCAGGCTGACTCGGTCTTGACTAAAATAAGGCAACACGTGGATATTTCTGACTTGGACAATCCTCCAAGTCGAGACTATATGGAAGGCCTCTGATGGAGCCATAAACTCACTTTGGCTCAGACAGGAGCAATTATTCTTGAGTGAATGAGCAAGAAGGAAGAGTGGTACCGAGTTCTAGGTGTGGTTCATGGTAGTGGTCGAGGTGCTGAGCGGAGGTGATTTTTGCTTGAACCTAGATGGTTTGAATGCTCAGTTCCAGATCAATTAAACTAGAGGTTGGTATGCCGTCAGGGAAAACAGTGCGAGAGGGAGACTAGGATGTCTAGAATCTTATTTCGCGTTGGATTCCAGTTGGTCGAGTTCTGACGAATTGGGTTAGGGATTGTAGGGTGGCTATACTGTCAGTGTGGATTGTCTCTTATTGCGACCGACAAGAGACTGTACCTTTCGATGATCAGAAATCTTCTGATTCGCAACAGCTAGAAGGATCGAGTTCATGGCGTAGAGGTGATCGGATGTCGTATTAATTGGCCCAGAGTATTCCGATCAGTGACACCGGAGCCAGTATATGGTGGCAAACCAATTAGAGCTTAAATGCGAACCTCTTGGTGCAGGCTATCCTGGTGTTAATTGTCTTCTATCTTGAGCCCCGTATCGAGTATTAAGGGTTTGAGAGTGGTGGAACGCCATCAACGTCCGTAGTTCTGGTCATGATGATTGTAATCATTATGATTCGAGTCGCGAAGTGAAAATGCTAAAATAAAAACTCTTTTGCTTATTATTTCCACTCTGACCGATGGCCATGGGCTTCTGGAAACTTGATTCCTCATGAAGTATCGGATAGATGTCTGCGTCTCGTATCTGCTATCGAGTGGTAAGATGGGATGAGTTCCATATTGAAGGCTTATTGGGGCAGTTCCTTGAGCACATTGGAAATTACTTATTAGTTGTTGCCAACCTTATATCCAGCCGGTGCCAGTGGGTCTGCGGATATTATGGTCTTTAGTGAGGCCAAGGTAATGGTGTCGGTCAAACTGGATAGGGGACTTATCTCAAGTGTGTGAATGTCGATGGTGAGCGCTGATGGTCTAAAGAGAACCAACGGAGCACACCGACTGCGAAGCATCGAGGTCAGTGCATTGTGACGGAGAATGGTATGCTCTCTCCTAAATTGACTGACTCGAGATGGTCACGCTCAGTGCCTCCAATGCTCTATAAGAGTAATCTTGACTCTGGTCGGCGGAGTGCCCGGGCGTTCCGTGTCTGAGGGATGGATCTGCCGATCACGATAGACTCAAGGACTGCTATGAGCTACTAAAGAGAGAAGCGATTGTGTACAGCTGCAATCTTCGGATCAATAACCTACCTCGGTTGAATGTATCGCTGCATGGCCGGAGCAATTGATGTGAGTTAATATGATGATGTGATTCCAGTATCTTAGAATTTTCAAACTCTTGAAAAATATGAATTATCATTACCATTTAACTCCAGGTGAATGTAGGCACATGACACTGAGAATAGCACATTAGTGTGCGTGAGAAAAGTACCCAATTTGTATTTGATTTTTGTATCAAAACTATAATTTGTGCCCTATGATGTGTAGTTACAGAGTTGGGTCAGCCAATTCTAGCTGTGCTCAGGGTAAAGCAGGTACATCTAACAACTTCTCTCACTGTTATCCTAAGAGGTCAATTGGCTACAAAGTTCTGAAGTCCCATGCGTTCTACAAGGTGACTTCAAAATTTGCTGTTCAAATGAGTTTGTGTGCTACAATTTATCTGTGGAGTCGAGCTCTCTTTGATCTCGTACGGTAACCGCCTTCTTGAGTAATCGCAATGAAAGGTGGTATCGACCGTTTGCCGGAACTCTTCAGCTGACAGGCACGCACCGTGCACCACAAACAGACTTGCCAGATGTCGACATGAGAATCTGAGTCTGTGTTCCCTAGACTGGAGTTGTCTTCATTACCAAAAGACCAAGCATTTATCTCCGCTTAGTTTTTCTTAAGTACTTGAAGGATATTCATAGAAAGTTCAGTATTGCCTTCAGCTTGGATTTGACTGCCTATCTGCTTGTGACACTCAATGAGCATGGGCTCATATTAGGTCGTGACATAACGCAGGGGCCATAGCATGAGCGCTCCCTTATTTGTACGAAGGCATAAGGGATCTTGGGCATGGTAGCACCCACTCGAGCCTTAGAAAAGCTTGGGCAGCAGTTGCAAATACTAGCTTGACGGACATACCCTAGAATGCTCCAGTCGTCGACGATGCAGAGCGCTTGAATCGAGAAAAAAAAAGTTGTGGGCTGCAAAGTTACGAGGCTAAGGAACGTGCACGTTGCACTTTAGTTTTGACATGCGAAAGCACTCGAAGATCGAGGAAAGAGTTGGATTAGCATTGCAAACAGCTGGCTTCGAGACCTGTGCGCTGTTGCACTCAGTCTCATCATGTTAAAGCGCTCCAACCTAGAGGAAGGTTGCGGGCTGCAAAGCATAAGGCGGAGGACATGCCCCTGCATGCTTCAAATCTCGCACATGCAGAGCAATTCAAAGAGAGAAAGGTTCGGGCTACAATTGCGAAAACATAAGGCCGAGAAGCGGTGCCCTGCCACTTCGAGTCTCAAACATGCAAAGCACTCAACTGATGAAAAAATTTGGGCGTGAACATTGCAAACACAAAAGCCCGAGATGTGCCTGTGCACTTTAATTTTGGCAATGCAGAGCGGCTTGAATGAAAGGGAAGTTTTCGGGCCTGCAAACATGCAGTCGAGACGTGCCATAACACAGTTCAGTCCTCTTCGAATGTAAGAGCACCAAATTGAGCGAAGCGTTCGGGTAGGATTGCGAAACACAGAGACCCGAGACGTGCCCTGCGTATGCGTTTCAATCTTGCGATATGTAGAGGTGCTCGAAGCCAAGAAAAATTCAAGACGCCAATTGCATGACATGGCGCCTGAGAATATGGATTTATGCCAAACTAATAAGCATTGGTACTTGTATAGGGATCGAG
>QRFJ01006558.1:0-70385 GCA_006176705.1 Cocos nucifera
ACCTGGACCAAAGGATAGTTAATATATATTGATAGTTTTGCTATGCCTAGACCAAAGGATAGTGAATAAACTAGGAGACTCCACCATCACATGAAATAAAATTAACCTAATAACTTGAATATTGTATTGACCGAGTTGGTGAACCGATTGTCTTAGTAATCTATTGCTCTAAAGTTTAAAATCCTAATAATTACACTCTCTCTATTTTCTTATAATTTTTAATTATTTCTCTATTTTATTCTTTATTTTTTTTTATTCTCATAATTCGGTCTTCTAAATAAAGCATAGGTAAGAGCTTTTCAGTACTTATTTTTCAGTCCTCTAGGGACGATACTCTACTCACTTAATTTATTACTTAATCAACTAGTGCACTTGCCATAGCTATAGATTAGCACGCATCACCTGCTGCGCCATGCAGTGCCACATC
Source organism: Cocos nucifera (assembly GCA_006176705.1). NCBI lineage: Eukaryota > Viridiplantae > Streptophyta > Magnoliopsida > Arecales > Arecaceae > Cocos > Cocos nucifera. Next base: position 428 of record QRFJ01006558.1, read on the forward strand.
ATCTCGGCCAATCACGGCCCTTTGAGGAATTAGATCTAAATCTGATTGATGGGATGACATCATCTGATCTAATTAGATGAGAGATCCTCAAAATCCTCCTAAGGTGGCGACAAGACTGGGTCAAACAAGAGTTTTTGGTGCCATAATGTTTAATCCCCTGAAGCAACCCTGGAGTTCCATCTGTATTGGACTCTTTCTTTATCCTCATGGGATGCATGCCTCCCTAAGCGTGTGCCTTCTTTCTGTCTGCATTTAGCAGGGGATAAGGCCCTAGGTACTCTCTTATAGGCACATGACACATGGGCAGATGTCCAAGTGTCCAAGGTCAATATTTGACCAATGTCCGAAAATAGGAATTAGCAGATGACCAAAAATGGTAGGTGTTATCTTAAATTTATCTCATAAATTAAGACAACTCTTTTTTGATCTGGACGAGCTCCAGTCAGACCAAGTAAAGGTTCTTGAGTGAGCCCAAACACATTTGGCTTAGTCGAGACAAGCTTTAATAATTATTAAAGAAGAACATTAGGCTCAATCGTATGTTAGCATGATTTTCTTTAAGCTAATTGAATCTTATTCAAATCAACTGAACTAGGTTAGTCCAATTGATGACATTCAGATCTAAATTCTTATTTATGTGATCCAGTTAGGTTCAATTCCATATGATAATGGGATATCTCGCGATCTCTATCATCGACATCATCGAAATATCTTTCGATGGATCAGAACTTTTCTGATTCAAACAACTAGTATGATCGATCATCCAAATCATTCTAATTGCTCTCAAAATCCATTGTGACATCTAGCATCATATGGTGGCAATCCATCAGAACTGAAGATGAACCTCTCAATGCAGTTACCTGTGTGATTAAGTTCCTCCATCATGACCTCCGATCAGATTAGGGTTAAGCTGATCTTCTCAAACCCTAATTTCGATCATATGAATTAATCATTTGATTCAAGTCCAATGTGAAAACTCTAATAGAAACTCTTTCTATCATTTTACTCTACCATGGCCATGGGCTTATGGACTTGATTCTCATGATCATCATGGGGCTGCTCCTCATCTACTGAGATAGATAGATCCCCTATTGGTGCAATCCAATTCCTACAATGAACATACTATAGCCAACATACACCTTAGGATTCTGAATGGCTAGGAGATCGAGTTATGGTGTAGTCAAACTATAACACTCTCAAGGCAAACTATCGATGCACCTCAGATCAAAGAACTAGACACACCACTGCAGCTTCGAGCCAGTCATTGATGAGAAGGTAGACTTTTTGATGACTGCTCGAGGTGGTCATGCTCAGTGTCCTCTTTCTCTAACAAGTACCTATACTCTCACTCTGGTATCTCTACACCATAGACTCCTAAAGAAGTGATCGTACACCAACCTTTCGAATCAATCACCATCCTCATGATAATCCTACGATCGAAAGCATTTTATGAGTTAATAATGAAAATTCATGTCTTAAATTTTTAACTCTTAAAAATATGAACTATCATTACCATTAACTCAAGGGATGCATCACAAACACTTTCAAATACACACTATGATAGAAAGTAATATATTTTATTATTTATAGTCAAAATTAAATTTTGCCTTTAGAAGTATATTACAAGTGTCAGCCAATCTGACTTTAAGGGCACACATATCTAACACATAGCTGGGCAGCAAGTGATATCAGAGCCCGGTGCTCTAGCTCCACTTTGATTTAACCATCAAAGAGCCAAAGATCTATGGTAACCTAAGTTAGTATTTCTCTAGCCGAGGGGCAGTCCACAAATCGACCTCCACTTTTCAATAGGATAAACTATACCTATTGAAAAGTTTGGATGAGAATTTTCATACAAGCACTTGACTATGATATGTGGAGTATCATAGTTACTAGACCACACGCATACTAAGATAATTGATGATGAGGAATCAATCAAATCTGAAAAAGAATGGGATGAGATTGATAAGAAAATGGCTCAACTAAATGCAAGAGCCATGAATATTTTATATTATGCTCTAGATGCTAATGAATTTAATCGTATTTCAACATGCATGTTGGCTAAGAAAATATGGGATAGGTTAGAAGTAACTCATGAAGGCACTAATCAAGTTAAGGAGTCAAAAATTAACATGCTTGTGCACAAATATGAATTTTTTAAAATGGAGCATGATGAGTCAATAACTATAATGTTTACTAGATATACAGATATTATAAATGGTCTTAAAAGTCTTGGCAAGTCTTATTCTAATAATAATCTTGTGAGAAATTTTCTTAGGTCTTTGCCAAGGACATGGGAGGCCAAAGTGACTACAATCTAAGAAGCCAAAGATCTGAATGTTTTATCCCTAGAGGAGCTTCTAGGATCATTAATGATGCACGAGCTAAGTATAAAATAACATCAAGAAGAAGATATCAAGAAAAAGAAGATAATAGTCCTTAAATCCACCACTCAACAAAATGAGGAATCCAATGAAATGGAAGATGAAGAATAAGACGAAGAAATAGCCCTCATCATAAGAAAGTTCAAGAGATTTTTGAAGAGAAAATAAGAGATGAGGAAGAGGCTACCTACCAAAGGGGAGCATAGTAAGAAAAATGATAGGGAGCAGCCCCTTATTTGCTATGAATGTAAGAAGCTGGGGCACTTTAGGTCTTAATGTTCTCAACCTAAAAAGGTTCTCAAGAAATACAAGAAAAAGGATATGATGGCAACATGGAGTGATAGTGACGACTCAAGCTCCGAAGAGGAAGAAGCTCATGGACAAGCCAACCTATGCCTTATGGAACATGAGAATGAGGTAAGTGCTGAAATCTCAAATGAATTTACATTCAAAGAACTTCAAGAAGCCTTCTATAATTTAGTAGATAATTTAAAGAAGTTAGGAACTAAACATAAAGAACTAAAATTAAAAAATTAAGTCTTGCTAAAAGAAAATGAAACTATCCTTTATGAAAAACTAGTCTTAACTCAAGAGAATCTAAATTTAAAAAATAAAATCGATAATTTAAAATCAATAGTTAAAAAATTTACTTTGAGTTCAAATAAACTTCATATGATTCTTGAAAATAAAAAAGCCATTTATGATAAGACTGGTCTAGGCTATAACCCCCTAAGAAAATAAAAATTTTTAAAAAATATTTTTATAAATTTGTAAAGCAATAAATTTTTAAATGTTACTTGCTTGGTAAACTAGGACATAAATATTATACATGCTTCTCTAACAATTCAAATGTAATGAAAATATGGGTTCCAAAAGGAACCATTATGACTAACCTTAAAGGATCCAAATAAACTTGGATACCTAGAGTAAAGACTTGATTTTGCATGTAGGTGTGTCTTGCATCCAAAGAAGAAAATCAAAGATGGTATCTTGATAGTGGATGCTCAAGACACATGACCGGTGATGAGTCCTAATTCATCACGTTTGATGTTAAAAATGGAGGGATGGTCACATTTGGAGACAATGGCAAAGAAAAGATCACCGGTATAGGTTATGTCGGTATCACTTCCTCCATGTATATTGAAAATATTTTATTAGTAGATAGTTTAAAACACAATCTCTTAAGTATTAGTCAACTTTGTGATAAGGGTTACAAAGTTATTTTTGAATCTTCATTGCGCATTGTAACTAGTTCCAATGATGATGGCATTAAGTTTATTGGTCATAGGCGTGGTAATGTTTATATGATAGATTTGAATGATCTTTCTAGGATAAACATGCAATGTTTAGTAGCTATGAATGCCAAATTAATGAGACTAGTTGGCTTTATCATCGTAGACTTGCATACATTAGTATGCATTCACTTTTAAAGCTTATTAAAAAAAATTAGTTACTGATTTATCAAAATTGAACTTTGAAAAGGATAAAATTTGTGATGCATGCCAACTAGCTAAACAAATAAGAGTTTTATTCAAATCTAAGAACATTGTTTCAACTTCTAGGCCATTGGAACTTTTGCACATGGATTTGTTTGGTCCTACAAGAATAGCTAGCTTAGGTGAAAAATGTTATGGTTTTGTAATTATCGATGACCACTCATGTTTTACATGAATTTTCTTTTTGGCACACAAAGATAAAATTTTTCATGTTTTCATAAAGTTTTACCAAAAAGTTATAAATAAAAAAGGGTTTTCAATTCAAAGCATTCGAAGTGATCATGGAATCGAATTTGAAAATCAAGACTTTGAAAAATTTTGTGATGAAAAAGGAATTAGCCATAATTTTTTAGCACCTAGGATACCCCAACAAAATGGGGTAGTAGAAAGAAAAAATAGAACTCTAGAAGAAATGGCTTGTACTATGCTATGTGAAAGCAATCTTCTAAGATACTTTTGGGCGAAAGCAATTAACACAGCATGTTATATCTTAAATCGTGCCCTAATCATACTAATTTTAAAGAAAACATCTTATGAGCTTTGGAAAGAAAGAAAATCTAACATTGCATATTTTCATGTTTTTAGTTGTCAATGTTTTATTTTGAATAATGGTAAAAAAAAATTAGGTAAATTTGATGCAAAATCTAATGAAGCTATTTTTCTTGGTTACTCTTCTTCTAGCAAAGCTTTTAGAGTTTTTAACAAAAGAACCTTAGTAGTACAGGAGTCAATATATGTTATTTCTTATGAGACTAATGATCTTCCATCAAGAAAGAGTGAGGATATTGATGATACAGATCCTCTTATAGAAGGATTGAAGGAGATTACCTTAAAGGATTCAATAATTCAAAATGAAGAAAATCATGAAGACAAGCAAGAAATTAAGGATGAAGGATAATAAGAACAACCTCAAGGTATAAATGATCTTCCAAAAGAATGGAGGTATGTTCACAATCATCCTGAAGAACTAATTATTGGTGATCCTACATATGGGGTAAGAACTTGCTATTCACTTAGAGATGCATACAATCATTTCGCATTTATTTTTTGTTTTGAACCCAAAACCATTGATGAAGCCAAAAAAGATTATAATTGGATAAATGCAATGCAAGAGGAACTTAATCAATTCCAAAGAAATAATGTATGGACCTTAGTATCAAGACCTAAAAATTATCTAATAATTGGTACAAAATGGGTATATAGAAATAAATTGGATGAAAATGAAAATATAATTAGGAATAAAGCACGATTAGTTGCAAAGGGTTATAATCAAGAAGAGGGAATTAATTTTGATGAAACCTTTGCACCTGTTGCTAGACTAGAAGCAATTAGACTTTTACTTGCTTATGCATGCTTTATAAATTTCAAGCTATTTCAAATGGACGTTAAAAATGCTTTTCTAAATGGATATATTGCCAAAAAAGTTTATGTAGAACAACCTCCTGATTTTGAAAATTATGCTTTTCCAAATTATGTTTTTAGATTAAACAAAGCATTATATGGTTTAAAACAAGCACCTAGGGCTTGGTATGAAAGACTAAGTAAATTCTTACTTAATAATGGATTTCCAAGAGGAAATATAGATACAATCCTTTTCATTAAAAGAGATAATGATGACATCTTAGTAATATAAATATATGTTGATGATATTATATTCGGATCTACTAATTAAACTTTATGTCAAGATTTTGCTAAGCTCATGCAGGGGAAGTTCGAGATGAGCATGATGGGTGAACTAACATTCTTCCTCGAACTTCAAATCAAACAAACAAAAGAAGGAATCTCCATCACTCAAAGCAAGCACACAAGAGAACTACTCAAGAGATTTAGGATGGAGAGCTCCAAAGTAATTGGTACCCCCAAGAGTCCATCATGTAAGCCTGACAAGAATAAAGGAGGTAAAAGTGTTGATAAAAAAACTTTATAGAGGTACGATTGGTTCTTTATTGTATTTAACTGCTAGTAGATCAGATATCATATTTAGTATTTAGTTATGTGCATGATTTCAATATAATCTAAAAGAATCATATTTAAATGCTGTAAAAAGAATACTTAAATGCCTAAAAGAAACTCAATCCGTAGGTTTATGATACTCTAAGTATTCATCAATCAATTTAATTGGATATTCAGATGTAGATTTTACTGGATGTAAATTAGACAGAAAAAGCACTAGTGGAACTTGTTAATTTTTAGGAGTTAATCTCTTGATTTAGTAAGAAGCAAAATAGCATTATCTCCAATCGAGGCCGAATACATTGCAGCCAGAAGTTGCTGTACGTAAATCTTATGGATTAAGCAACAACTTAAAGACTTTGGCATCAAACTAAATAAAACTCCCATAAGATGTGATAATACTAGTGCCATAAATCTAACTAAGAATCCAATCCAACACTCTAGGTCAAAACACATTGAAATAAGACATCATTTCATAAGAGAGCATGTTCAAAATAATGACATAATTCTTGATAATATTTGTACAAAAAATTAATTGGTTGATATTTTTACTAAGGCCTTAAGTGAAGATAAATTTTATAAAATTAGGAGAGAATTAGGAATTCTAGATTCTTTTGCTTAAATATTCTTTTTTTGATTCCAACTTAACCTCTACTAATATTTTTGGATCAATTCTTGAGACTTAATTTCATTGATTTAAGTTAAAAATTATCCATCTTTCTTATTTTTTCTTGACTATAAGAAGAAAAATTATTTTTGAACTTAATAAGAAAAATCATGGATAAACAATTATACTTTTTTTATCGCATGAATTTATTTGAGCATTCTAATGATTTTGATCATTTGATTCATTTTAAGCAACTATTTGTATTTTATATATTTTGATCATATTATTATTTTTTTAAAAAAATTAATTAGTATCAAGAAATTACTTTTGATCTTAAAAGAGAATTATTGATGAATATTCATGCCTTATTCAGATTGATTAATTTTAAAAAATAAATTTAAAAAAAATACTCTTTTTAAATTTTTTGATATTGATATCAAACAAAATATTTCAAAGAAGCTATTAAAACTAAATATTCAAAGAAGATTTTAGTTTTTAATCAATTGATATCAGATTGTTTGACATTTATCTTATATTTTATTGAACTTAATATATATATAATAATAAAAAAAAGAAGAGATGATCCCTGAAAATTTGAATATATCTTATAATTTACTTTGAATGATCTATTTAAAATATTTAATCTTTGAAACGTTCTATCTCTCTTGAATCTTTGAAGTTCAAAATAATTTTATTTAATGCATTTATATTATTCAAAAAGGGGTAGATGTGTTTTTAATTCATGTTGTTCATAAATAGAATTAAGAAAAAAAAAGAAAAGATATTCATTCTAAATTTATTGTGTTCTTTCAAAATAGGGAAGAAAAGTTAAAAGATAAATTTATCCAACAATAATTATGGAAAAGAGGGGGAGAAAATATTATGTGATGAATTTTTTAGTATTTACTCTTAAAAAATAAGGGGAAAAATGCTTGTTCGTTAAATATTATCTAGTTAGCCTTGACTGAATATTTTAATTAATTTGAGTTACGAATAATGAACTTTGATTATTTTATGATACTTTTAACTTAAGCTTTCATGTGATTATTCAATTTAAATTTAATTGATTTGATTGCTAAATTATTTTTGATAACTAATTAGAGTTAAAATTAATTTAAAATATATTATCACTCCAAAAAAATTAATTTTGATACATACTTCTAATTTTTAAACTCATTTAAAAATATGAATATAATACAAAATTTTTAGTGTGTCTTTAGAAATTTTTGTAAAATCATTTTTTCTCTGATACTATCTTTTTTTTGCTCGATATATTTTTGATATATATCTTTTTCAAGTTTAATTGACTGAAATTTATTTAAGAAAAGAAAAGAATGAATAATGAATTAAATGTTGTGCTTGATTTGACTATTCAAATCTTTGAAAAGCTCTAATCCTCTTAAAGCTTAAAAGTATATACTTAAAAATTTGTTCAAAGAATCATATTCATTCAAAAAAGGGGAGAGCCTTTGATATTTGAGTTTAAGCTAATTTTTTATAAAGAAAGAAATTTCAAATGATAAGATTTTAAAGAGAAGCTTATTCATATGATTTGATTCAATTTTTTAAATTTTTAATTTAATTTTTTGAATTTGATATATCTATCATTTGACACACTCCATCACATCTCTGATTTTTCATCTGATTCAGATGCTTTCAGCCATGATCTTTACTAGATTTAGTTTAATCATCTTTGTATTAGGTTATGATCTAGTATCTCTTAGTTGTTTCTATGAGTTGTTGATTAAGTCATAGTTGGTTATATTTTTTTTGGATCAAACTTATGGCATTGGTACTATTAGTTGTTCGGGTCATAGATAGTTGTATCCATAAATTTTGTATATTTTGATGGCCTAATTCTCATGAATAATTTTGATACCTTTATATTTTTTATGTTTAGCACTTATATTTTTTGATGACTTGATGTTATGATAATTATTTGGATGTAAATATGTGATGATGTCATTTGAATGATGTGAAATGAAATCTTTGTGAATCGGCTAAATTTCATTATGATCATTATGTTGTAAATTAAAAGTTTTGTTATAAACTCTTGTTCTAATAGCAAAACATATGGAATTACTTAAGGGGGAGGCTTTTTTATTTTTGAATTTTAAAATTCTTTAAGATCTTACTTGATGATATTAAAAAGGGGAGTAGAGTAAATAAAATTAGGCTATAAATAAAATTAAAATAAAATTGATAAAAAAATAAAATAAAAGTAAAATTGATGAAAGGAATAAGTATGTCAAATACTTTTGCAAATCGTTTAAATGCCTGACTATAAGTAATGATCAAACTGCTCTTGATGCCATATTGGTCAAAAAAATTGAATATAATATCCTAGTATATGATGTAGCATATTCCTTCAAAATTTTTGAAACTCTCAATCAATGCTTCTACATGCTTTATTTTTGCTTATGCTCAAATATTTTGTCATCATCAAAAAGGGAGAGATTGTTGTTCCAAGAATTGATTTTGATGATTATAAAGCATTTGAGGAGATTACTAATGAATTTGGCTTGAAAATAGATTTTTTGTATTTCAGGGACAAAATCATAATTTTATCAAGTGTTGATCTGAGAACCTCAAGAGTAAGTATAAAAGATTTCTAATTCTTTGGAAGTAGTCCAATGATTTTTGGATGTTTATTTTGAGAGAAAATCAAGTTTGAAGCGAAAGGATCGACCCCTAGGTTCTCCTCTGCTGAAAAAGGCTGTTAGCATGCTATCTCTATCCTAAGGGTCGACCCTAGGGTCCACCTCTGCTATTCCAAAGGCTAAAAATATAGAACGACTATTTTTCTAGATTTTATTTCAGAGGTGGACCCATAAGTCGACCTCTGCAACGAAAATTTTTTTGCAATAACTATTTTTTTCTTATTTTGGTAGGTTTTAATGGTTTCTTTAATATCTCGAATAGCTACAAATCTTGTCCAAGATTCTCTCCTCCACCTATTGAAGATTTAAAAGGCTTTAAATAAGAAAAAACACAAGAGATTGGTGTGATTCAATTTCGGCCCTAAGCAAAAGTCATCTTCAAGCAAAGAAGCCTTTGTTTTAAGTTTACCTACCTCTTAGGAGCTCTTTCAAATCTCCAACAACCTTAAGAGAAATTAGAGAAGCTTCCTCCTTTATTGTGAAAAGCATTCTTAAGGTTTTATTTGCTCACAAAGAAAGCTAAACTTATATTTGATTGTCATTAAATCTTTTACCCTGCTTTACTATTTTGATTCAAGTTTTGGGAGGGTTCTAAAACTAGGAAAGGTTAATCCTAACCTTGAATAGAATTGTATTGGATTGGCTTGTACCCAAAAAATAAGTGTTCTAGCTTGGGATAGCTAGGGTTGGAGGTTTCCAACGGTGTATTCAGTTTAAATATGGTTAGTGGATTTTAATTTTCAAGTAGAAGCTTGGAGAGTTGATGTAGGTGCAAAGAAAGCACGAACCATTATAAATCTTGCTGATTTGTGGTGTGCTTGTTATCTTTCTTTCTTTAGTTTGTTAAATTCTTGCTTTCTAATCTTTTATATTTTTTCTCTAACCTAAATCGCTTCACACACACGTTTTGCATATTATCATTTAATCATGATATCTTTAAATTAGCTTTAAAATTTTAAAAACCCAATTCACCCCCCCTCCCTCTTGGATTGCATAGCTGAACAACAAGTAGATTCCTCTACTAATTGAAATAACCATCTAGCAATGGTACCGAATGGTCAAATAGGTCGAATGTGTTGAACAACATCCTTAGAATTCATGTGAATATAGCTTTTATATAATTAATCTCCTTGACCAAAATGCTCGTAGGACACCTCAGAGTTCAACTATCAACTCTGATCATGTTGTCCATATTGTATTTCAAAATATCAAATCTATCTGATGGATTATCCTAGTCAAGATTTTGCTATATTGAAATACAGTGATACATTCTTCTCCAACTCATGGAGCGGTCAATCCCATCTTAATCACATACCGACTTCACAAGTATTTGACTGTACCCAAAAGTCTTTCATTACTGAATTAGAAATTTAGTTAGTCTGGTACCAAAGCATAGTGAGTTGCTTACAAGTTATTGAGGTGATCTCAGGTCTAAGAGATACTAATATCTATATCCCATCAGAGACATTTTCGATAGTAGAATGCTCTGGAGTTGGTCACATTCAATGATGATGTACACATACATCTCACCTGTATGCCATATTAGTATCTCACACTCCTTGGTTAAGAGGACAACCAACCCATATGGCATACAGCAATCTATGCTCGATAGATGCTGTCGTCCAAATTAACAGCCTATCATTTGATCGTGAACTATTTTAAGGACTAATCGATAAATCCTCTCTTTATCAAAACTAAATAATCCTAGGGACTTCATCATAATAATGAAGTTCATTAGAAGATGAATACTTTATGATGAAAATACTAAAAAATTATTAATTAATAAATTAATTATAATTATAATATAGCTCAATCGTCAATAGACTGATGATTGGCTTTGGAACATATTTTTTAATAACTTCCACTTGTCCTAAAGCCACTCGGCACAGTATCTAATACCCATCTTCGACTTGTGGTTGTTGAACTTCTTTATCGCCAAAGCTTTAGTGAAGGGGTTGGCCAAATTCTACTTTTCATCAATTTTCTGAAGGTCAACGTCACCTTGATCTACAATCAACCAAACCTGGTGGAAGCGGTGTAGGATATGCTTCGTCTGCTAGTGTGCCTTTGGTTTCTTTGCCTGAGCTATAGCACCAGTGCTGTCGCAGTAGAGCAGGATCGGACCATCTAGGGAGGGTGCTACTCCGAGTAGATGGCTCTATCATTAGTATGTTGCTTAGAACTTTTCCAGTAGATGGCTCCATCATTCAGAGTAAAGATATATCCCGATCTACTTCTACTGTCATCATGGTCAAATTGAAAGATGGAGTCTGTAAACCCCACAAGTTTCGATCTAACTCACCATAAACCAACCATTGGTCCTTAGTATTTCTTAAATACTTAAGAATGGCTTTAACCACTTTTCAGTGGTTTTCTTCAGGATCAGACTGGTATCTACTCACTACTCCTGGTGAGTATACCACATCTGGTCTCGTACATGTCATGGCATACATGATAGATCTCACTACCAAAGCATATGGGACTTTACTCATACGCTCTCTCTCTTTAAGAGTTGTCGAATAATCCTTCTTAAAGAGAGAAATTCCATAGTCTATCAGAAGATAGCCCTTTTGGAATTCTCCATGCCGAACCTCTTCAGCATAGTATCTATGTATGTGGACTGAGATAATCCAAGCATCCTTTTAGATCTATCCCTATAGATCTTCATCCCTAGGATGTAGGATGCTTCATCTAAGTCCTTCATGGAGAATTGTGATAACAATCAGACTTTTATTTCCTACAGTATGGGGATGTCATTCTCGATTAAGAGAATGTCATCCATGTATAAGATAAAGAATATCACTGCTGGACCATTTGCCCACTTGTAAATGCAAGGCTCTTCTCCATTCTTAACGAAGCTATATGTTTTGATCATCTTATCAAAATGCATGTTCCAACTCTGAGATGCCTGCTTCAATCCATAAATGGATCTCTGAAGCTTGCACACATTAGACTCATCTATGGATGTAAATTTCTTAGATTGTATCATATACACCTCTTCAGTCAGCTCTCCATTTAGGAAAGCTATCTTCACATCCATCAGATAGATCTCATAGTCCAGATGGCCAGCTATCGCAAGCATTATATGAATAGATTTGAGCATTGCCATAGGAAAGAACGTCTCATCATAGTCAATACCATAACATTGATGATACCCTTTAGGAACTGATGGGCTTTATAGGTCTCCACCTTTCCAACTACATTTTTTTTTCTTTTGAAGATCCATTTACACCTAATGGGTTTAACCCCTTCGGATAAATCAACCAATGTTCACACATTGTTGACCTTCATGGACTCCATTTTGGATTTCATGGCCTCAAGCCATTTTTCAGAATCGGATCTCTGCATAACATCTATATAAGTGATTGAATCCTTATCATTCTCATCGAGTTCGATGGGATCACCATCCCAAATCAAGAAATCATAGTATCTATCTGAATGATGTGGTACTCTATCGGATCATCTTAATGGTGCAGGTACACTAGGCTCCAAATCTGATCTAATCAAATCCAACTTAGGTTCAGCTATAGGTGTCTGTTTTTCTATTGTTGAACTTCATCAAGTTCAACCTTTGAGGCAACAATTCCTTCACCAAGGAACTCCTTTTCCAAAAAGGTTGCCTTAAGGTTGATGAACACCATTTGTTCATTAACATGGTAGAAATAGTATCCTTTGATCTCTTTTGGGTATCCTATAAATATGCACTTGTCAAACCTATTTCTAATCAAATCCTTTGGCCTCTTTTAGAACTGATCTTCCATCTCCAACGTTTAGGAACCTTTTGCTTTGCTCGAATCTCCTACTGACCTGCAACCCCTGCAACGAATTGCAAATATGGTAAGGACTATCGGTATCCAATACCCAATCAATAATATCATAAATAGAAAAATTGTAAGGAGTTATTATATAAATACCCTGCCCAACAATAGCTTGCTTCTTTCTCTGTCTGTTTGGATCTAGAGAGGCAATGTACTAAGGATAGTTCCTCTTCTAGTATCCCCGCTTCTTCCAAAAGAAGCATTCAGCTTGACTCTTATCAAACTTGATCTTCTTGGTCTCGCCCTGCACAGATGTCCCAACCTGAATTTGCACCTTCTTACCTTTCTTCTTATTGTTCTTCTTCCCATTTTTAAAGGATTGAGAACTGAAAGACAAGCCTCCCACTAAGTTCATCGACTCCTTGTGGAGTTGGTGATCCTTCTCAAAGTTCTAAAGCAATCCTGATAACCCATGGTAGTCTAATTCAAGCTTTGTCATTCTGAAATAAGTGAGGAATGGGAGAAAAGACTTGGACACCGAGTTCAGTATTGCATTCTTCTTAAGCTGTTTATAAAAGAAAAAGTCAAGCTTGCTCAATCGCTCTATCAGTTTGATCATGTATAATATATGTTCAGTGACAGAGGCACCATCTCGCATCCTAGTGTTAAAGATTGCACAACTAGTCTTGTACCTTTCAACATCATTGGGTGTGCCAAAAGAATCCTCCAACACTTAAAGCATATCTTTTGACTGAGCCATCTTAAATCTACGATTGAACTCATCACTCATGGCAACCAGCATAATACAGCACACCATGGTTTGGTCACTGAGCTACTTTTGGTAAATATCTCTAATTGTTCCACGTGCATTGGCAGCTGGCTCCTAAGGTGCAGGATCTATTAACACATATAGGATCCATTCATGCTTTAGGACTATCTTCAACTTTCGATACAAGCTACCAAACTTGAGTCTGACCAACTTATCATTATCCAACAATGATCGGAGCAATAGAAAAGTGGCCATATCTGCATAAAGAAAAATTATAACCTAATTAGTAATTGATTCATTAAACCTAAAGATTTAGACTTTAATTAAAAAGTTCTCCCACTATTTTATTCGAATTGGTAGTCTTTACCTCTAATTCGAGGAATTATCCTAATTTTTTAGTGGGTACTAGAATCCACATAGACTGCACATGAGCCCAACTTTGATTGGCCAACCCATGTACATCTAAGGATAGGCTCATAACCAATTATTTCTTCAAATAATTTTTAGTAATTAAATTTTTGCCCAGTCCCTAATCAGTAGGCTTTGGCCTCCATTGAAAAGGTCTAGTTAGGTCCAACCATTAACATGACCATACTTGGCCCATCAAACCAATGAATGATTAGGCCCAACTGTGGTTGGCAAACCTAACCACCATTTAGAAAGATGCAGCCAAGAAATCATATAATGAATGATAATTTCATTAGCTGATAAACACTAGGCCTTTGGATCTCCAATGATTATCCAACTAATAGACCCATTATCACCCACTTAATGGGAGGCTATGATCTAGTTATCATAATAACTATTTAATTTTAGAAATCTATTAATTTTAGAGGATTTAATTTGAAGATGAGGGAAAGTCAGATGAGCCAGCTTATCATGATTCTCTTACCAACTTCACCAAGTCAGCTTAAGAAAGACCATTAATAGGCTAGTCTAGGAGCACCTAAATCAATCACACTGATTTACCTAGCTGACATGGGCCAGCTCAAATAGTCATGTTATCTAACCAAAACATAATTTCATCAAAAGGCCTGGTAAGTTCGATCAGTTGGAGGGTCTGCCAAAGCTTGCCTTAGACACCATCAGAAATGGTCAAGTAAGTGGGTTGCCAATTAAAGACCACCAACCTGGTTTACCTAAGACACCAACTAATTTAATTAGTCTTGATTAGATCAACCTAATAGTTCATGCTAGACCGCATAGCCAAGAATCAAGTCCATCTTGGGTCTCGTTAAAGATATGGACTTGACCAACTACAACTATTATAATTAATCTAGAGAATTCTTGATCTAATATAAGATAACAATTGATTAGATTTAGTCAATTCTCAAATTAAGTCCATTCTTTAATCTAACCCTAGGTCTAACCCAATTAATGGACCTAATCTCCACTAATCCATTTAACCTAATGTGTTATGATTTGTGTCTTAGGATCTTCAATTACAATCCTAGATCCTAATCAAACAACTTCTTAATTCTTAATTAAGTTTTGGGCTGAGGGTTGGGGTTCGACTTTTCAAAAATAATTTTCATGTTTGTAAAATATTTTTATAATATGGTTCTATCAACCAAGTTACATGTTTGATTCATAATCAATATGCAAGTAAGATAAGTATGAAACTAATTTAGATCTAATCTAAATAGGTTCATGTAATTGAAACAGTTTCAACTATAATCAATCATAAATTATCTTAGATCAAATCTAACACATTAATGATTATTAAAATTAGATTAAAATATTTATAATTAGATCATAAAATCTCTTAGATCTAATCTAAAATTTTATAATCAATGTTTTAGATCAACACATACTAGGATAATCTCTCTACTGTAAGGGATAAACCTTACAGCAGGATAATCTTATAGCAGTCCGTGCAATCTAAAATTTTTATTTTTAAATTTAAAATTATTTTAAATTTAATAAATTATAAATAAAATTAGATCATATCTAATAAATTTATAATAAGAAGTAGATCAACACGAACTAGGACAACCTCTCCACTGTAAGAGGTAAACCTTACAGCAGGACAACCTTATAATAGTTCATATGATTAGAATTTTTAATTTTAGATTTAATAATAAGATTATAAATTAGATCTAATCTAAGAAATAAACTAAATATACACACATAATCATATAATAATCAACCTAGGCTCTAATACCAATTGAAGGAATCAGATCTAGGGTTTGAGGGCAAGATCTTGAAACTTTTTCAAGATCAGGCAACAAAATATTAAAATTAATCAAAATTAATTTTAAATATTAAAAAATATCTTAGATCTAATATCCTATTACATGATCATGGTATGTCATTAAATCAAAAATTAAAATGTAAGGAAGAAACTAAAACATGTTGATCACATTAACATGCATATACACTACATCTAATGCAGGTTTAAAGAAAATTGATCAGATTTATTACCTATGCAAGTTAGATGTTTTAACTTGCTGATTTGGGCTTGAGGATAATGTTGCAAGCTGCACATGTGTTCGGCCTCTAGGAGTCATCCACACGAGCCCACGAATCACGATCAAAAGTTCTGATGCAGAAAATCAGCACAGTATGCTAGTACTATGCTGATCCTTCTTTGATGATTGATCTGATGTCTCCTTCTTATAGATTTGGACTCTTTCAAGGATGAGAAGGAGGAGAGAATATTTTAGAAGTGAGAAACTCTTAAAATCTTAAAGAAAGAGGAAGGGAAGAGATGAACACAACAATCCTAGAAGAATACCCTCTTCTTCTTGTCTTTGCTCTCACCTAGATACCTAGTTTTGTGTCTATAAAATCTCAGTGCCTAAGAAATATTTCTCCCTAGTTTTCACACACCCAAAATCCCTCTCAATGGTATAGAACATATCTCAAAATTAGTCCAAAATTCACCCTATATATAAAGATATAGAGGAGTCCTTGTCTAAGTCAAATACCTAGACAAGGAATGTCCAATTTGGGCAAGACAAGGGGTGCCCAACTCTTGGGCGCCCCCTCCAATATTTTTGGCATGGACCATCTAAGAAAGGCACACAAAACCTTCTCCTTTTCTTCATAAAAAAATTGAGAGAAAATAGGGAGGAAGGCGACACACATGGGAGGAGGAATTTTGGTTTTTCAAAACTCTATCTCATAGGATTTAAAACCAAAACAACTTACCTTCTTTGACTTGGTCCACTACCTAATTTCCATATGAGAAAGAGAGGAGAGGAGGGTGTGCATGAGAAGGCCTGGGAGAAAGATTTTTGTTGCATAAAATAGAAGAGAAAAAGGGCATGGGGCATGGGGGGCTAAGATGGCGCAAGGTGTAATCCTAGTCCTACTAGGATTCCATTTATGACTTGGTCAAAATTATTTCTTAAACCATATTAAACCAAAATTAATTCAACCAAATTAAATTAGGCCCTAACCTAATTAAAAATTTAATTAAATTATATTAAATTATATTTAATTTTGATTTAATTTTTTAATTAAATTAGAAAATTGGATTGACCCAAGTCTTA
The DNA here is from genome assembly GCA_006176705.1 of Cocos nucifera. NCBI lineage: Eukaryota > Viridiplantae > Streptophyta > Magnoliopsida > Arecales > Arecaceae > Cocos > Cocos nucifera. The sequence goes on from QRFJ01006558.1 coordinate 17,552, forward strand.
GTTAAACTAGGACTAGTTCTTGCATGCACTTTGCTTATCTAATAAGCCAACTAGAATTGATCCAATCAAGTCCAAACTAAATCTATTAAATTATATTTAATTAAACTTAATCTCAACCCTCTATCCTAATCAAATTAAGTCAATTAGCAATCTAATTGCTAATTTATCCTCCTGCAATACTTGCACTAGGTTAAACATCGATCATATTGATCGTTTAATCCTAGAATGATTCTTAATCATTGATCAACCATCCGATCAGATCGTGAGCTCTAATGTGTATGACTTCATAGGTTCAAACATAAGTCGATAGCATAGGAATAGATTTCTATACCAATCCAAGTAACCATCTAGCAATGGTACTCGACGGTCGGATAGGTCGAATGTGTAAAACAACATCCTTAGAACCCATATGGATATAGTTTTATATAATTCATTTCCTTGACCAAAATGCTCATAGAACACCTCAGAGTTCAACTATCAACTCTAATAAGGTTGTCCACATTATATTTCAAAATATCAAATCCATCTGATGGATTATCCTAATGAAGGTTTCGCTATATTGAAATATAGTGATACATTCATCTCCAACTCTCAGAATGGTCAATCCCATCTTGATCACACAGTGACTTTGTAAGTACTTGACTATGCCTAGAAGCCTTCCGTTACTGAATTAGAATTTTAGTTAGTCCAGTACCAAAGTATAGTGAGTTGCTTACAAGTCACTAAGATGATCTTAGGTCTAAAAGATACTTATACCTATATCCCATCAGAGACATTCTTGATAGCAGAAAGCTCTAGAGTTGGTCATGTTCAATGATGATGTACCCATACATCTTATCTGTATGCCATACCAGTATCTTCACACTCCCTGGTTAAGAGAAAAATCAATCCATATGGCATACAATGTGTTAGATATATGTGCCCTAAAAGCCAGAATTGGCTGACACTTGTAATACACTTCTAGGGGCAAAATTATAATTTTGACTATAATTTAATGAAATGGGTTATTTTCTATCACACATGTGTATTTAGTGTCTGTGATACATCCTTTGAGTTAATGGTAATGATAATTCATATTTTCAAGAGTTGAAAATTTAAGACATGAATAATCATTATTAACTCATAAACAGCTCCCGACCATAGGATCATCACGAGGATGGTGATTGATCCGAAAGGTTGGTGTACGATCGCTTCTCTTTAGTAGATGAGTCTTGAGTCTACGGTGTGGAGACACAGGAGCGAGAGTATAGGTACTCGTTAGAGAACGAGGGCACTGAGCGTGACCACCTCGAGTAGTCATTAGGAAGTCTACCTTCTCGTCAATGACTGACTCGATGCTGCAGTAGTGTGTCTGGTTCTTTGACCTGAGATGCATCGGCAGTTCACCTTGAGGGTGTTATAGTTTGACTACACCATTACTCGGTCTCCTAGCCATATGGAACCCTGAGGTGTATGTTGGCTATAGCATGTTCATTGTAGGAACTGGATTGCATCAAGATGGAATCTATCTACCTCGGTGGTAGAGGAGTAGCCCTATGATGATCATGAGAATCAAGTCCAGAAATCCATGGCCATGGTAGAGTGAAATAATAGAAAGAGTTTCTATTTAGATTTTCACATTGGACTTGAATCGAATGATTACATCATATGACAGAGACTAGGGTTTGACGAGTTCACCTTAACCCTAATCTGATCGGGGCTCAAGATAGAAGAACTGAATCACACAGGTAGCTGCACCAAGAGGTTCACATTCAGCTCTGATGGGTTGCCACCATATACTGCTAGGTGTCACTGGTGGATTTTGGGAGCAATTAGAATGATTTAGATGATCGATCATTCTAGCTGTTCGAATCAGAAGAGTTCTGATCCATCGAAAGGAGTTTCGATGATGTCTATGATAGAGATCATGACATATCCCATTACCATACAGAACTGAACCTAACTGGGTCACACAAACAAGGGTTTGAATCTGGTGATCATCAATTGAACTGATCTAGTTCAATTGATCTGAATGAGATTCAATTAGGTTCAAGGAAATCGTGCTAGCACTCGATTGAACCTAACGTTCTTCTTTTACTATCATAAATAAGTTGTCCTGACTGAGCCAAAGGAGTTTGTGCTCAATCAGAGGCCTTCATATGGTCTGACTGGAGGTTGTCCAAGTCAGAATAGGTTGTCTTATTTGTAAGACATTACCTGCCATTTTTGGTCACCTGCCATTTCTTGTTCTTTGACTTTGGTCAAAAGTCTACCTTTGACTGGTCAAACGTTGACCATTGACCCTTTGACTTTTGACCACATGTCATGCACCTATTGGAGAGCTGGTGGGGGCCTGTCCCCCTGCCAGAACCTGGCAAGGAGAAGGGCGCACGCCAAGGGTGGCGTGAGCCCAAGTAGGAGGCGCCTAGGAGTCCTTGTTGGACAAGGACTCCACCTCCCTTTTGGATTCCAATCAGAGTTCTACTAAGAATCCAGTTTGACTGGTCTTAGGCACCCTCTAAGGAGGAATCCAGGGGTCTCTATTCCAACCAATCAGATTTAGATCTGATTTCACAAAGGGTTGTGATTGGTTGAGAGGAAGAGGAGTTGGATCACAAGAGGTCTATAAATAAGACCCTGCGCCCAACCCTAATTCTAATGCTAATTAGATTACCCACCCCAAGGCTGCCTCTCCCCTCCTTCTCCATGCCATAGTCTCTTCTCCTCCTTGCTCTCCACGTCCAAAAGGTGTTTTGGACTTAGGTTTGGTGCGATTCAGATCAAGGAAAGGCGATCAAAAGCAAGAAGGCTGCGCTGCTGCAAAAGGACGACTGCAGATCTTCAAAAGAGTTTTGAAGATCCTCCAGATCAGATCCAGATCTGATTTTTGGAGGTGTGATAGAGAAGAAGAGGATCTCCAGATCCAACCCGAGTGGATACCGGTAGAGGCCAGGCGCTTGCGTGGCTAAGATCCAGAACCTTCCGCTGCAATCAGGATCATCTACAGGGTAATAGGATTACCCAAATCAGGTAAATTAAATTTGATTTAATTTATCTTATTTTATTTTATTTATTAAAATAATAAGAATCAGATCTGAAACATATCAAGATCTGATTGAGATCAAGAGAAAATTTTTGAAATATATCTCTTGATCTAACCAGATCTGGACGAACCTGGACCGGGAAATCAGGATTTCCCTTCAACTGGTATCAGAGCCATGGTTCTAAATTGTTTAGATCTGATTTTAATTTTATTTTAATTAGAAAATAAAGTGATTTCAGATGTCACATGAGATGTGATCAGATCTGAAATCAAAAAAATTAAAATTAAATGATTTGGATCTAAGAACATGAAGATATGCATGACTAGTTCTAGAATAGAATAGTTCTATAGAATAGTTTTGCATGTCTTTGATTTAATCTGATTAAATCATATTTTAGATCTTCTTATTTACTATTTTTTGATATTATAAGTGTTATAATAACATCTGATAAATAGCAAATAAAAATTATTTAATTTTAAATATCATATGAGATATGATAGATGCATGTCTAGACTAGTTGTAGAATAGTTCTACATAATTGTCTAGATTAGAATTTATTTTGATTAGATCAATTTAAATCTAATTTTTTAGATTATTATGAGATAATTTAGATCTGAAAACATGCATGATTTGATACATGAGATGTATGCAAAATATGCCATTGATTAGATCTAAATTTGTATATGAGATATATGATATAGATCTATAACTGTTTTGTAGATTTACATGTTCCTGATTAAGGCGTTCCTCTTGGCCGTCCGGTCATAAGAACGAAGAAGGGTTTAAAGGCCCTCTCTTCCCATTCGATGGGGTGTTCTTATGACGTGTAGGGGTGCTGCGTGTTCGTCCTTAATCAGAAACCCAAAACTTACTTTCTGCAAAACCCTAGATCCTGAAACCCTAGGATTTATTGTGCATATTTTGTTTATGAACCCAACTTAATTAAGAATTAAGTTTATGGAATATTAATTAGGTCTAAAATTGAGAATTTCAGATCTAAGACATATTCATAATACTGGGTTCGGGCTTGGGTAGCTCAATTAGGTCTAAGCGGTTGATCAAACCGAATCAAGAGTTGGTTAGATGGGATCAACAATGCTTAAATTGACCAGCCTAATAGGATTAAGTCTGGGTCAAGATCGAGTCACGATCAAGCAAGACCTAATTAGGCTCAGAGGTTAGAGTCTGGATTGTAGGCTAACCCAATTGGTTCTGACTCAACAATTTGGTGTCTAAGGTAAGTTTGGCACAGACGACCGACTGGTTTTTAATTGGAAGCTACTCGACCTGAATGCGTTCTTGTGCGAGTTAATGGCATATTCCTTCCACCGGTCTCACTTACCTGGCCATATCTGTTGACACAGTTCTGATCTGAGGTGGTCAATAATCCGAGCTGAACCCATGCCACTAGGTTAGTCATAATTGTTATGACTAAGCCAAGTCTAGTTTAATGAGACCTGAATCAATTCTCCCTAAGAAAAGATTAAGTCTGAGGTCTTCCACCATTGTAGATGTGCGGGCCCTTCCCGGGGTTGATTGTTCTCGGCTGGATACAGTGGCTCAGTTGCACCGGGAAGACGCAACCATGTCTATTAGGCATTGGATGCTATGGGCTGGAGGATGAGTTGGGCTCAATATTTTGGATACGGTGAGAGACCCAATTAGGAACCCAGTCTATGCAAATGGTGGGTCTGACTTAACTAAGGAGTGGATCAATATTTCGGATACGGTGAGATTCATGAATTAGAGACCAAGTTTGGGTGCACCATGATTAGAGAATCATTGAACAAGAGTTGTTCACTCATTGGCTAACCCATCACCAATAACTGTTAGGTGAGGTGATGAGTCAGTTGGTGAGACCGCACCACCCACTAGAAATCATTAATCATGGAGATTTTCGCATCTCTACAGAGGGAGTGTAGGGATCCGAAGAAAAATAGTGGGAGCTAATTTGTTTAAAAATAAAATCTCTAAATAAATTGGTCAAGTCAAAATTACAGTATCTAACTAGAATCTTTGACTCTCTATAGGAAAATGTCTGCGTCCAATCCATTGGCACGTATCCTGGACACACATAGACTGACTGGACCCAATTATAAAGATTGGCTCAGGAAACTACAAAATTATTTTGGGTTTTGAGAAGTTAACCCATGTATTGGACCAGGACCCTCCCACCTTACCAGCCCGTCCATCCACTGAACAGAGAGCGTCTCTGAAAAATGGATTGACGAAGATAATAAGGCCAGATATTACATGTTGGGCTCGATGTCTGATGAGCTCCAGCGCCAACATGAAGATATCGGGACTGCTCGCCAAATGTTGGCTCACCTACAGGAGATGTTTGGTGAACAGAGTCGCGCAGCCAAATATCAAGTCACGAAATGACTTTTTAAGGCTAAGATGCGTGATGGGCAGTCAGTCCAAGATCACTGTCTGACAATGATCAAGGACATGGAAGAGCTTGAGAAGCTCGGTGTGAAGTTAGACTTGGACTTGCAGAATGATATTATTCTGCAATCCTTGACTGATGCATATGGGCAATTCATCATGAATTACCACATGCATAAACTTCAGAAATTCCTTGGCCGAATTAATGAATATGCTGGTTACCGCTGAGCTTTCTATGAAAGGTTCTAAAGGCTCAGTTCTTGCTATGGAACGGAACTTCTTCCAAAAGAAAGTCTTATGGAAAGAAAAAGAAGTCTGTGAAAAAGCAAAAGGTAGAAGGATCAAAGAAGAAGAAGGCAGAGCCGAAGAAGAAGGCCGATGTCAAAGGAAAGTGTTTCCATTGCAACAGCGACGGCCATTGGAAGCGGAACTGCCCTACTTACCTGGCCACCCTGAAGAACAAGAAGGAAGGTCCTTCTGGAGGTATGCTCGTTATTGAGTCTAACCTTACGGTTTCTTCTGCATCCAGTTGGGTGCTTGACTCTGGTTCTAGTGCTCATCTGTGCACTTCTATGCAGGGTCTTGAGGATAGCAGGAGGCTGAGGGATGGAGACATGATCCTACGCGTCGGTAATGGAGCAAGAGTTGCTGCAGTAGCCGTGGGAACATACCCTCTTCGATTACCATCTGGTTTAGACTTAGTTTTAAAAGACTGTTATTATGTGCCTGCAGCTAGCAGGAATTTGATTTCTGTTTCATGCTTAGCACAAGAAGGCTATGTGATTACCTTCTTTAAGGACCATTGTAACATTCTTTATGAAAGAAATAAAATTGCAAATGGTTTCCTTATTAATGGTCTTTATCAGTTACATATTGATGTACCTGTTTTAACTATCGAGCAAAACGTGAATGCCAAACGACCTAGGGATAGTCCAAATGATAGGTATCTATGGCACCTGAAGATTAGGTCATATAGCAGAAGATAGGATCAACAAATTGGAGAAAAATGGGCTATTGAGTCCATTGACTTTTGAGTCATATCCAACTTGTGAATCTTGTCTTCAAGGCAAAATGACTAAACTCCCTTTTGTTGGACATGGGGAGAAGGGCCACAGATCTCCTTGCCCTAGTACATACTGATGTGTGCGGCCCATTTGATGTGCCGGCTAGAGGCAATTTTGTCTACTTCATTAACCTTTACGATGATCTTATCTAGGTATGGGTATGTGTATCTTATGAGACACAAGTCTGAAGCTTTTGAAAAGTTCAAAGAATTCAGACATGAAGTAGAAAAACAAACTGAAAAACCCATTAAGGTTCTTCGATCAGATCGAGGAGGTGAATACCTTAGCAGGGAATTCCTAGACTATCTCAAGGAAAATGGCATAGTCTCTCAATGGACTCCACCAGGAACACCTCAACTCAACGGGGTTTTCAGAACGGAGAAATCGGACTCTATTGGATATGGTTCCGATCCATGATGAGCTTCACAGACCTCCCTAGATTTTCTTTGGGGACATTCATTGTTAACTTCAATCTATTTACTGAATAGGGTTCCCTCTAAAACCGTTCCTACCACACCGTATGAGATATGGCATGGTAAGAAACCAAGTCTGAGTCATCTCAGAATTTGGGGTTGTCCGGCTCATGTCAAAAGACAACAAGCGGACAAGTTAGAGTTTAGGTCCTTTAGAGCTCGATTCATAGGATATCCTAAAGAGTCATTAGGATACTTATTTCTACATTCCAGAAGACCACAATGTGATTGTGAGTCGACATGCCATCTTTCTTGAAAAATAGTTTATTCAAGATAGCGGCATTGGAAAGCAGATTAAGCTTGATGAGAAAGTCTCACAAGCAGAACGAGCTAAGGACCAAGTGGAACCAAATCAGGTTGAGCCAATAAGAACACTACCTCCTCCACCTCGTAGATCGGAAAGAGTTTCCCGTCCCCCTGAAAGATACTTAGGTATTATTTCAGAGGAAGTAGAGGAAAATGTTCCTCATAGGTAATGGTGCTCATGGTGATGATCCCAAAACCTACAACGAGGCGATATCAGATATCGACTCCGAGAAATGGCTTAGAGGCAATGAAGTCAGAAATTGACTCGATGCACTCAAACCAAGTCTGGACCTTGGTAGATCCACCAGAAGGTATAGTACCTATTGGGTGTAAATGGATCTTCAAGAGAAAGATTGGTGCAGATGGGAATGTGGAGACATTCAAGGCTAGACTGGTGGCAAAAGGTTATAGTCAACGTGAAGGCATTGACTATCAGGATACCTTTTCCCCAGTAGCTATGCTAAAATCCATCCGCACATTGCTTGCTGTTGCAGCCTATTTCGATTATGAAATATGGCAAATGGACGTGAAAACGGCATTCCTTAAATGGATATCTTGAGGAAGATATCTATATGGAACAGCCGCTAGGTTTCACATCCAGTGATACTGATCACAAGGTTTGCAAGCTGCAAAGGTCCATATATGGACTTAAGCAAGCATCTCGGAGCTGGAACACTCGTTTCAATGATGTGATCAAAAAGTTTGGTTTCATCAAAAATGAAGAGGAACCATGTGTTTTCAAAAGGGTCAGTGGGAGCGCTGTTGTCTTCCTCGTATTGTACGTGGATGACATCCTCCTTATTGGGAATGATATTCCCATGTTGACATCAGTCAAGATGTGGTTGTCCAAGGAATTCTCCATGAAAGACCTAGGTGAAGCATCCTTTATTCTAGGAATTAAGGTCTATAGGGATAGACCGAATAGGATGCTAGGACTTTCACAGAAGATGTACATAGAGGAAGTACTAAAGAGGTTTAGTATGGAAAACTCTAAGAGGGGATTAATACCCTTCAGACATGGTATTCATCTTTCCAAGAAGATGTGCCCCAGCACACCTGAGGAAATAGAACGCATGAGCAAGATCCCTTATGCTTCTGCAATAGGGAGCCTCATGTATGCCATGCTATGTACACGACCTGATATAGCCCATGCTGTGAGTGTCACAAGCCAGATATCAGTCAAATCCAGGTGAAGAACACTGGACTTCTGTGAAATGTATCCTTAAGTACTTGAGAAGAACTAAGGATATGATGTTGGTCTTTGGTAATGGAGAACTCCAAGTCCAGGGATACACAGACTCGGACTTCATGTCCGATATAGATGATCGAAAGTCGACATCTGGCAGACTGTTTGTGTGCTGGAAGAGTTCCTAAGCAAACGGTGATACCATCTCATCCGCGATTACCTTGAGAAAGGTTACGTTGAGGTCAAGAGAGTCAACTCCACAGATAATGTGGCAGACCCACTTACAAAGCCGTTGGGCCAGCAGAAGATCGAAGCCCACCTTGAGAAGATGGGACTTAGACTTGTAGCCAATTGGCTTTAGGACAAGTGGGAGATTGTTAGATATATGTGCCCTAGAAGCCAGAATTGGCTGACACTTGTAATACACTTCTAGGGGCAAAATTATAATTTTGACTATAATTAATGAAATGGGTTATTTTCTATCACACATGTGTATTTAGTGTCTGTGATACATCCTTTGAGTTAATGGTAATGATAATTCATATTTTCAAGAGTTGAAAATTTAAGACATGAATAATCATTATTAACTCATAAAAGCTCCCGACCATAGGATCATCATGAGGATGGTGATTGATCCGAAAAAGGTTGGTGTACAATCGCTTCTCTTTAGTAGATGAGTCTTGAGTCTACGGTGTGGAGAGACACCGGAGCGAGAGTACAGGTACTCGTTAGAGAACGAGGGCACTGAGCGTGACCACCTCGAGTAGTCATTAGGAAGTCTACCTTCTCGTCAATGACTGACTCGATGCTGCAGTAGTGTGTCTGGTTCTTTGACCTGAGATGCATCGGCAGTTCACCTTGAGGGTGTTATAGTTTGACTACACCATTACTCGGTCTCCTAGCCATATGGAACCCTGAGGTGTATGTTGGCTATAGCATGTTCATTGTAGGAACTGGATTGCATCAAGATGGAATCTATCTACCTCGGTGGTAGAGGAGTAGCCCTATGATGATCATGAGAATCAAGTCCAGAAATCCCATGGCCATGGCAGAGTGAAATAATAGAAAGAGTTTCTATTTAGATTTTTCACATTGGACTCGAATCGAATGATTACATCATATGACAGAGACTAGGGTTTGACGAGTTCACCTTAACCCTAATCTGATCGGGGCTCAAGATAGAAGAACTGAATCACACAGGTAGCTGCACCAAGAGGTTCACATTCAGCTCTGATGGGTTGCCACCATATACTGCTAGGTGTCACTGGTGGATTTTGGGAGCAATTAGAATGATTTAGATGATCGATCATTCTAGCTGTTCGAATCAGAAGAGTTCTGATCCATCGAAAGGAGTTTCGATGATGTCTATGATAGAGATCATGACATATCCCATTACCATACAGAACTGAACCTAACTGGGTCACACAAACAAGGGTTTGAATCTGGTGATCATCAATTGAACTGATCTAGTTCAATTGATCTGAATGAGATTCAATTAGGTTCAAGGAAATCGTGCTAGCACTCGATTGAACCTAACGTTCTTCTTTTACTATCATAAAATAAGTTGTCCTGACTGAGCCAAAGGAGTTTGTGCTCAATCAGAGGCCTTCATATGGTCTGACTGGAGGTTGTCCAAGTCAGAATAAGGTTGTCTTATTTTGTAAGACATTACCTGCCATTTTTGGTCACCTGCCATTTCTTGTTCTTTGACTTTGGTCAAAAGTCTACCTTTGACTGGTCAAACGTTGACCATTGACCCTTTGACTTTTGACCACATGTCATGCACCTATTGGAGAGCTGGTGGGGGCCTGTCCCCCTGCCAGAACCTGGCAAGGAGAAGGGCGCACGCCAAGGGTGGCGTGAGCCCAAGTAGGAGGCGCCTAGGAGTCCTTGTTGGACAAGGACTCCACCTCCCTTTTGGATTCCAATCAGAGTTCTACTAAGAATCCAGTTTGACTGGTCTTAGGCGCCCTCTAAGGAGGAATCCAGGGGTCTCTATTCCAACCAATCAGATTTAGATCTGATTTCACAAAGGGTTGTGATTGGTTGAGAGGAAGAGGAGTTGGATCACAAGAGGTCTATAAATAAGACCCTGCGCCCAACCCTAATTCTAATGCTATTAGATACGCCCCAAGGCTGCCTCTCCCCTCCTTCTCCATGCCATAGTCTCTTCTCCCCTTGCTCTCCACGTCCAAAAGGTGTTTTGGACTTAGTTTGGTGCGATTCAGATCAAGGAAAGGCGATCAAAAGCAAGAAGGCTGCGCTGCTGCAAAAGGACGACTGCAGATCTTCAAAAGAGTTTTGAAGATCCTCCAGATCAGATCCAGATCTGATTTTTGGAGGTGTGATAGAGAAGAAGAGGTTCTCCAGATCCAACCCAAGTGGATACTAGTAGAGGCCAAGCGCTTGCGTGGCTAAGATCCAGAACCTTCCGCTGCAATCAGGATAATCTACAGGGTAATAGGATTACCCAAATCAGGTAAATTGAATTTGATTTAATTTATCTTGTTTTATTTTATTTATTAAAATAATAAGAATTAGATCTGAAACATATCAAGATCTGATTGCGATCAAGAGAAAATTTTTGAAATATATCTCTTGATCTAACCAGATCTGGACGAACCTGGACCGGGAAATCAGGATTTCCCTTCATAATGACCTATGCTCGATAGTTGCTATCATCCTAATTAATAGCCTATTATTTGGTCATGAACTATTTTAAGAACTAATCGATAAATCTTCTCTTTATCGAAGCTAAATAGTCCTAAGGACTTCGTCACAATAATGGAGTTCATTAGAAGATGAATACTTTATGATGAAAATATCAAAATAAAATTTTATTAATTAATAAATTAATTATTATTATAATATAGCTTAACCATCAATAGACTGATGATTGACTTTAAGACACATTTCCCAACACCCCCACCAGTAGGAACTTTCACTATCTAGATGCCATGGGAAAAGGTCAAAGTATATCCATTCCCCATTGTGCCAATGGCTAGGGAGCGGTTAGTGGTGTGAGCTGTGAAGCTGACTATCTGTGAATGTTTGCATTTCTCTGATATCTATCATATTTTTTCACATAATCCACTACATCTTGGTGCATTATTGGTCAATAATACCCCTAATGAAGTAATTTATATGATAAGAATCTCGCTCCCAGATGATTTTCGTAAATTCCTTCATGAACTTTCCTCAAGGCATAGTTGGCTTTTGAATGTCGGAGAAACTTGAGGAGTGGTAATGAATATGACCTTTTATACAACTTATTTTCATACTAAATATAGCGGGAGGCTTGATTCTTAACTTTCAAGTTTCTTGATGGTTCTTGGGAAGAACTTCATCTTTGAGATATGAAACCAGTGGACTGATCCAGTTGGGCTCATGATCAACTTACCTTAACACTAGAGGCTCTTCCTAAGTTGGGTGCTACAGGACTTCAAAACGAACTTCTTTTGGTCTTTCATTTATGGCTAAGGTAGCCAACTTAGAGAGAAGATCGGCTCTGATGTTCTCTGCCCTGAGGATCTGCTGGATGTTAAAATTATCAAAGGTTGAACTTAAGTTCTTCATCCTTTCTAAGTACTTTTTCATACTTTCTTTTCGAGCTTCAAAGGAGGGTTTGACTTGTTCCACCACTAGCTGAGAGTCACTGTAAATCTTCAAATGCTGCTCTTTTAGCTCTTTGGCTATTCTTAGTCCCGCATGTAGAGCTTCATACTTGACTTCATTATTGATAGTAAGAAAGTCAAAGCGTAACACATACTCCACTACAACTCCTTCCGGATTGATGAGGATCAAACCTGCACCTACCTTGAAAGTATTGGATGAACCATCCACATACAGTGCCCAGGAGTTTATAGGAAGATCGGCCTTCTCTTCAGGAGAGTCAGGGATAGAAACCTTTTGGTGCTCTGATTTAATCTCCTCCAGAATGGTACATTCTACTATGAAATCGATCAGTATTTAAGCTTTAATAGATGGCCAAGATTGGAAATGGATGTCGAAATCGGTCAGCTCAATTATCCACTTTGCCACTCTTCTGGAGGTGTCGAGATGATGAAGAACTATTTTGATGGGTTGGTCAGTGAGGAGAGTAATTGTGTGCCCTTGAAAATAAAATCGAAGCTTCCTAGCTATAATCAACAAGGCATAGGTTAGTTTTTCTAACTTGGAATATCTTGTTTCTGTATCCCTTAAGACTCTACTTATATAGTAGATTGGCTTCTAAACTTTTACTTTTTTCTTGACTAGTATGGCTCCAATTGCTACAGGAGATACGATAAGATATAGGAACAACTCTTCCCTAAGTTTGGATTTGGCAAGCAGTGGGGGTGAGCTGAGATTGTTCTTCAATTCTTCAAGGGCCAACTGACACTCGAGAGTCTAGTTCAAGTTCTTGGATTGCTTGAGTACTTGGAAGAAGGGCATGCAATGCTCTGCCGACCATGACATAAAGCGGTTCAGAGCTGCCACCTTGCCTGTGAGGCATTGAACTTCTTTTATTATTTTTGGGACAATCATTTTTTGGATGGCTTTGATCTTCTCCGAGTTAGCCTCGATGCCATAGCTTGACACCATGAATCCTAAAAACTTTCTCGAGGTTCCTCTGAAAGCATATTTCATGAGGTTCAGCTTCATCTTACACGTTCAGAGGGTGCTAAAAGTCTCCTCTAGTTCGGTAATGTGACTTGGCGAAGATCGACTTTTAACCAGCATATCAACCACATAGATCTCTATGTTGCAGCTGATCTGCTCCTTGAAAATTTTATTCACTAGGCATTGGTATGTCGCACCGGCATTTTTGAGTCCAAATGGCATGATCCTATAATAATAAAGACCATGGTCAGTAATAAAAGTAATCTTTTCCTCATCCTGTGGTGCCATCCAGATTTGATTATATTCGAAGAAAGCATCCATGAAGGTGAGGATAAAAGTAATCTTTTCCTCATCCTGTGGTGCCATCCAGATTTGATTATATTCGAAGAAAGCATCCATGAAGGTGAGGATAAAAGTAATCTTTTCCTCATCCTGTGGTGCCATCCAGATTTGATTATATTCGAAGAAAGCATCCATGAAGGTGAGGAGTTCATGGCCCAAAGTCACATCCACCAGTTGGTCGATCCTAGGCAAAAGATAGCTATCTTTTGGGCAGGTTGTGTTTAGATCTATGAAGTCTATGCACATCCTCCACTTATCATTTGTCTTTTTAATAGGGATAATATTTGCAATCCAGTCTGGATAAAGTACTTCTCAAATAAATTCTACCTTAAGGAGCTTGTCGACCTCATCCATTATAGCCTTCTGCCACTCTGATGTAGAATTGCATTTTTTTGTTTCACTGATCGTCGCTTAGGATCCACATCCAAATGATGTTCTATGACTTTTGCATCAATCCCAGGCATGTCTGCAGGTGCCTAGGCGAAGACATCAGTATTTCTTTGCAAGAATGTGATGAGCTTGTTTCTAACTTCTCCATTTAAGTTCAAGCTGATCTTCATAATATGTTCTTTATTTCCATTGTTCAGAGGGATCTTCTCAAGGTCATCGATGGATTCTTCACTTTCTTTAGATAGATCATTGCGAGAATCAAGTCCATCCATCAGACAAAGATCTGCTTGTCTTCTTCCTGTAAGGCAATACTGTAGCAGTGCCGAGCTAGCACCTAATCTCCTCTGACCTTCCCAATTCTATGCCTGATTGAAAATTTCATTTTTAGGTAGTAAGTAAAAATTATAGCTCGAAGTGTATTCAAACTAGATCGGCCAAGGATCGTATTGTAGGTAGAAGGAGCTTTGACTACCAAAAAATCAACTTATGCCATAGATTGCTTTGGGTATCGGCCAGCTACCATAGGCAATTTTATTATTCCTTCTGCCAGCACTGCTTCACCTGTGAACCCTACCAATGAAAAATTCATCGGGCCCATCCTATCATTAGATATGGATAGTTTAGAAAAAGTATTATAAAACAAGATATCAATAGAGCTTCTATTATCAATTAAAACATGGCATACATGATAATCAGTAATATTTAAAGTAACTACAATCGCATCATTATGTGGAAGCTGAACTTCCTGAGCATCTTCTTCAGTAAAAGTGATGGATTCTTCAGTCCACTATCTCTTTGTCAGTTCTGCTGATCTACTGGTCTCCCCTCGCTGATGTCTCCCAGTGATAGTATTGATGACTCCAAGAGGAGGCCGATCTCCTTGGGGCACATCCTGTCGAGATGATTTAGGTTGTCGTGGGGCTCTCGGATGATCTTCTCTCCTCTTCGATCGGCATTTGATGAATTGATTCAGTCAACCTCTTCTAATCAGTGCCTCGATCTCATCTTGAAGCTGGATGCACTCTTTTGTATTGTGATCGTGATCACGATGGTAAAGATAGTACTTGTTAGGATTGCGCTTGACCGAATGAGTCAGCATCATCTCTGACTTCGCCAGCTACTCTCTTATCTCCATCAGCACCTAAGTCTTCGAGGCGTTCAAGGAAGCATAGTTGTTGAATCTTCTAAAAGAGAAGTTCTGCCAGGTCCTTTGATCTGGACTTTCCTATCGACGAGCTTGAGGAGGAGTTCGGGCTCGCCTGCGCTTTGGAGGAGTTTGGGAGCATGATCGAGTTTCACTCAGCTTTCTTTCAGGCATGGGCTTGCTGGATTCACCTGCTTGTCACTCTCTCACGATCTCATCTCCTTCAGTTTAAAGGCCTCCTCTGCCCATGCATAACCTTCAGCCTGGGCTAACATATCAGTAAAATCTCTGAGGTACTTTCTTTCTAGAGAGGATAAAAGATCATTCTTCTGAAGACCATTCTTTAGTACGGCCATGGCTATAGATTGGTCCAAGCTCTAGACCTCCAATGCAGCAGTATTAAAGCGACTGACGTAAGCTCAGATGGACTCTTCCTCTTTCTACTTTATGTTGATAAAGGAGTCCGAACCTCATCTTGGACATCGGTTGCTTATGAAATGAGCCACAAACTGATGGCTTATTTGATCGAAGGAGAAGATCATACCCAACTTTAGGCTCGAGTACCAGTTTCTTGCTACTCTCTTTAAGGTGGATGGGAAAGCTCGACATAAAATGGCATCTGGTGCACCATAGAGCAGCATCATTATCCAAAAGACCTCAAGGTAGTCGACTAGATTGGAAGTTCCATCATAACTCTTAAATTGAGGAAGCTTGAAGTTCGACAGGATGGGCTCTTGTATGATCTAAGCAAAAAAGGGGGGATCAATACAGATGTCATCATGGTGAACAAGGGCAGCCTAGCAGAGCTCCTCAATCCATCGATTCATATCCTAAAGTTTTGGATCAAGAGCGTCATCTCGACCATGGATCTTAGAAGGCCACTGACTGTAGATGAAAAAAGTCTCCTCCAGAGAAAAATCATGATCAAAATAAGGGCTCCCCACTATCGACTCTCTCTTCCTAGAGGCGACGGGTCTGCTGACCTAGGTTGCCATTCTTAGCATCGGTTCTTGAGGCTCTAGCTAGGGGTTTTCTAGTTGGATTGCTGTCGAAGGTTGTTGTATGGCCTGTACTATTTCGGTGAGGCTCCAAACCTATTGCATCAGCATGTTGAACTATTTTGGATCTACCATGATCATCAGTGGAGGGGTTTGAGGTGCCAATGATGGAGTAGAAATGGGTAGATCTGGCTCGAATTTGATGGTAGAAGCGGTAGACCACCGAGTGGTTGCCTTCTTTGGGAGCATTTCTGGAACAAAAGAGAGCAAACAGAGATAGATTTTGAAGGATCAAGAGGAGAAGGTAAACAAGATCGACTGAACACTTCTTTCAGAATAAGGGCCCAATGAACCCTTCCTCTAGCACCAATCTTATTGGCATAGAAATTTGTAAAGATGCTGAAGGTAGCTGGAGTGGAGGAGGTGTAGCCACCGACAGGGCCTACAAAATATAGTCCAGACCGAAGGTGGGTGGCTCTGGCAGGATCCTCCAATGTTCAAGTTAATTTTTCAGCCAACTGAAATGGAATGTTCAGAATATAAAGAGGTAGAGTAGTAGGAAGGAGAAGAAGACCTACCAAAAATATATCTGGAGGTCCCTTTTATAGATGGAGCATGTAACAAACTAATGGTGATAGCCATAACCATCTGGTAATGGACTGCTCAGGCCATATGGAGTTTGTTATAGAGGATGAGTTGTCATTTATCACGACTTGTAGGTGGTGTGGATCCTCTTGTTGAAGTTTGGATGTAGATTGGGGACTTTGGTGTCCGTAGCAAACTTAGGATCAGCTAGGGTCTACTAGGGGCAATGTCTAATTACTTCAGAAAGTTTAGAAGTTTCTTGAGTTGTACACAAGTGGGTGTCCCCTAAGCCAAGATATGAGTCTTCCGTGCTCCCACTTGTGCAGCAATCGCTGTGTGTTATTATCTTGATGAGGTTCCCTTAGGTTGTTCCTGTTGGCAGGCAGGGCTGGGATAGGTCTGCGACTAGAGCGCTACTGGAGGAGTTTGTCTGGAAGGAGCATGATTGAAGGAGTTCGTCTAGTAGGAGCGCGACTAGAGGAGTTCGTCTGAAAGGAGTGCGATTGGAGGAGTTCATCTGGAAGGAGCACGATTGAGGAAGTTCATCTAGAAGGAGTGTGACTGGAGGAGTTCATCTGGAAGGAGCGTGATTGAGGAAGTTCGTCTGAAAGGAGCATGACTCGAGAAATTTTGAAAGGCAAGGTTAGTTTAATAGTAGTTCTTCTTTATCATTTAAGATCGTATCGCCGAACTTCTATATGCTCTGGGGAGGTTCTGCAGTATGAACTCTTTATTGAAGAAATCGATAAATCTCAATAGAAAGGAGGTCATTGGTCAAGGACTTTGGCCAAGAACTTCAACGGGGGTTATTTTACCCCAAATAGTTGCCAACAATTCAAGCTAACCCATGGCACTAGATTAGTCATAACTATTATGACTAATTAAGATTAAAGAGACCTAAATTAAAATCTTCCTAAGAAAATATTAAGTCCAGTTGTCTTCCATCATTGTTGTTGTGTGGGCCCTTCCCAGGGTTGATTATTCTTGGCTGGATATAGTAGTTTAGTTGCACCAGAAAGATGCAAACATAGCTAATAGGCATGGAATTCTATAAATTGAAGGAAGGGTTTAGCTCAATATTCCAGATACAATGATGGTCCCAATCACGAATCTATTTCATGCAAATGGTGGGTCTAACTTAACTAAGGAGTGGAGCAATATTTCAAGCATAGTGAGCTTCATGAATTAGAGATTGGAGTTGGATACAACATGTTTAGAGAAACATTGGACAAGAGTTATCCACTCATCGGCTAACTCATCATCAATAACTATTAGGTGAAATGGTGAGCCAATCAATGAAACTGCACCACCCACTAAAAATCTTTGATCGTGAAGATTTTTGCATCTCTTTCAAAAAAGTATAGGGATTCAAAAAAATAGTGGAAGCCCAAATTTATTTTTAAAATATAATTTTTAAAATAAATTAATTTAGTCAAGTACAAGTCTAACTAGAAACTTTGACTCTACAGAAAAATGTCTACTTCAAACCTCCTAGCTAGGATTCTAAAGACCAACCATCTGACTGAACCCAATTTCAAGGATTGGCTCTAGAACTTAAAAATTATTTTGATTTTTGAAAAGTTAACCTATGTCTTGGACTAGGATCTTCCCCCTCTCCCAGCTCATCCAACCTCTGGTCAAAGAGTATCTCATAAGAAGTGGCTGGATGATGATAATAAGGTCAGGTGCTACGTGTTGGGCTCGATGTATAACGAGTTGTAGCACCAACATGAAGACATAAACATCGCTAGTCAAATGCTGGCTCACCTGCTTGAGTTGTATGGTGAGCAGAGTCATATAGTGTGCTACGAAGTATTGAAGGGACTCTTCAAGGTACAAATGCATGATGGGCAGTCAATCCATGATCATTGCTTGTCGATAATCAGAGACTCAGAGGAGCTTAAGAAGCTCGACATATTGATGAACAAAGATTTGCATATTGATCTAATTCTACAGTCCTTGACTGATTCATATGGATAGTTTATAGTAAACTTTCATATGAATATGATCCAGTGCACCCTGGCTGAGTTGATGAACATGCTGGTGACTACTGAAGGGACCTTGAAGAGTTTAAGGGGCTCTATTTTTTCTGTGGAGTGGACTTCTTCCAAGAGAAAGTCCTCTAAAAAGAAGAAGAAGTATGCAAAGAAGCAAAAGATAGAGGAAAAGAAGGAGAAGAAGGGAGAACCAAAAAAGAATGTTGTGGAGAAAGGAAAGTATTTTCATTATAACTCCGATGGTGATTGAAAGTGAAACTGCCTTGATTACCTAGCAAGCCTAAAGAATAAGAGGGAAGGAGGACCTTCTAAAGATATGCTCATCATTGAGATGAACCTAATGGTTTCTTCTGCATCCAGTTAGGTGCTTGACTTTGAATCTAGTGCTTATTTGTGCATTTTTCTTGTAGGATCTTGAGGATAGCAGGAGGCTGAGGAATGGAGAGATGATCCTACGCATTGAAAATAGAGTAAAGGTTGCTGCTATGGCCATAAAAATGTACCCTCTACAACTACCATTAGGAAGCATCTTAATTCTTAGAGACTATTTTTTTGTACCTACTATGAGCAGGAATCTAATTTTTGTCTCCTATCTAGCATAGGATGGATATGTAATTAGGTTCTTTAAGGACCACCATAGTATTCTATATAAAAGAAATAAAATTGAAAGTGGTTTCATAATAAATGATCTCTATCAATTGCATATAGATGTGCCTATAAATTATATCAAGCAAAATGTGAATGCCATAGGATCTAAATAACCTAGAGATAGTATAAATGAAAAGTACCTATGGCACCTTAGGCTAGGTCATATGGCAGAAGATAGGATTAACAAATTGGAGAAATCTGAACTAATGGATCCATTGACTTTTGAGTCATATTCAATTTATGAGTCATGCCTTCAAGACAAAATGACCAACCTATCCTTTGTAGGACATGGAGAAAGAACCACACAATTACTAGCTTTGGTGCATATAGATGTCTACGGCCCATTCGATGTGCCAGTCAGAGATGATTTTATCTACTTCATCATCTTTATTGATGATTTTTCTCAGTATGGGTATGTGCATCGGATGCGTTACAAGTCTGAGGCCTTTGAAAAGTTTAAGAAATTCAGACATGAAGTAAAAAAATAAATCAAAAAGTC
The DNA here is from genome assembly GCA_006176705.1 of Cocos nucifera. Lineage (NCBI taxonomy): Eukaryota > Viridiplantae > Streptophyta > Magnoliopsida > Arecales > Arecaceae > Cocos > Cocos nucifera. The sequence goes on from QRFJ01006558.1 coordinate 37,197, forward strand.
CATTAAGATTCTTTAATTAGATCAAAGGTGGATACCTTAGTAGAAAATTTTTAGACTATCTTAAGAAGTATGGCATTGTCTCACAGTGGACTCTATCTAGAACATCTCAACTTAATAGAGTGTCAGAATGGAGAAATCAGACCCTATTAGATGTGGTCCGATCTATGATGAGCTTCATAGATCTTTCTAAGTTTCTTTAGGGACATAGTCTTATGATAGCTATTTATGTACTAAATAGGATTCCTACTAAAATCATTCCTACCATACCATATGAGATGTGGTATGGTAAGAAACCAAGTCTGACTCATCTCAAGATTTGGGGTTGTTTGACCTATGTCAAGAGATAGCAGGCAAATAAATTAGAATCTCGATCTCTTATAGCTCGATTTATCGGATATCCTAAGGAGTCTTTAGGATATTACTTCTATCTTCCTAAAAATTATAATGTGATTATGAGTTGACACATTATTTTACTTGAAAAATAGTTTATTTAAGATGGTGGCATAAGAAGATAGAATTGGCTCGAGGAGAAAATCTTTGAAGAGTAATGAGCCAAGAAACTTGATCAGTCTGAACCAATCCATACACTTCCTCCACCTCATAGGTCAATTAGGGTTTTCCATCCTCCTGAGAGATACTTAGGTATTATTTCATAGGATGTAGAGAAAATATTTCTCATAGAAATTGGAGTTTATGGAGATGATCCCAAAACCTGTGATGATGCAATATCAGATATCGACTCTAAGAAATGATAAGAGGCAATGAAATTAGAAATTGACTCAATGTGCTCGAACCAAGTATGGACCTTGGTAGATCTACCTAAAGGTATTATACCTATTGAGTGTAAATGGATCTTCAAGAGAAGGATTGGTGCAAATGAAAATGTGGAGATATTCAAAGCTAGGTTAGTGGTGTAAGGGTATAGTCAGCGGCCATGCTAAAATCCATCTGCACACTGCTTGTCATTGTAGCATATTTTGATTACAAAATATGGAAAATGGATGTGAAAATGACGTTCCTAAATAGATATCTTAAGAAAAATATCTATATAGAATAGTAGCTTGGTTTCACCTCAAGTGATGTGATCATAAGGTTTGTAAGCTGCAAAGATCCATTTATGGACTTAAGCAAGCATCTCAAAACTAGAATGCTCATTTCAATGATATGATTTCATTAAGAATGAGGAGGAGACTTATGTGTTTAAAAAGGTCTGTGGGAGCACTATTATCTTGCTTATTTTGTATGTGGATGACATTGTCTTAATTGGGAATGATATTTTCATGTTCACCTCGGTCAAGGTATGGTTATCTAAGAAGTTTTTTTATAAAAGATCTAAGAGAATCATCCTTTATTTTGGAGTCATGGTCTATAGAGATAGATCAAAGAGGATGCTAGGTCTATCTTAGAAGATGTAAATTGAGGAGGTGTGAAGAGGTTTAGCATGGCGAACTCCAAGAGGAGTCTTGTATCCTTTAGACAAAGAATTCATCTCTTCAAGATGTGCCCCAATATATCAGAAGAGATTGAATGCATGAGGAAGATCTCTTATGCTTCAGCAATAGGGAGCCTCATGTATACCACATTATGCACACTATTTGATATTGCCCATGCTATGAGTGCACAAATATGTATCAGTCGAATCCAGGTGAAGAATACTGGACTTCTATAAAATATATCCTTAAGTACTTGAGAAAGACTAAGGATATGTTTCTAATCTTTGATAATGAAGAACTCTAAGTGCAAGAGTATACGAACTCAGACTTTATGTCTAACATTAATGATCAAAAGTTGTCATTAAAAAGTCTGTTCTTGTACAATGATGGCATTGTAAGCTAGAAGAGTTTCAAGCAGACAGTGATGGCAAACTCTACCATGGAAGTAGAGTATATCGCTGCCTATGAAGCTATGAAGAAGGCATTCTAGTTCAAGAAGTTCGTTACAGAGATAGAAGTGATGCCATCTGATGGCATCCCTTTATACTGCAATAGTAATGACACCATAGCCTTAACTAAAGAGCCAAGGTCTCACCAGAAGTCCAAGCACATCGAGCGATGGTTCCATCTGATCCATGATTACCTCAAGAAGAGATACATCGAGGTGAAGAGAGTCGATACCGTAGATAATGCGTTGACTTACTGATGAAGCCTTTGAGCTAGCAAAAGACTAAAGCCCATCATGAGAAGATGGGACTTAGATTTGTAGCTAATTGGCTTTAGGTCAAGTGAAAGTTGTTGGAAATAGTATCCCACAGCCAATCATCAGTCTGTTGATGGTTATACTATTTCTTATACTTGTATATGAATTATTAATAAATAAAATTTATTTTGATATTTTATCATCATAAAATCTAACATCTTCTAATGAACTCCTATATTATGGTGATGTCCTTAGGACTATTTAGGATCGATAAAAGAGGATTTGTCATTGAGTCTTTAAACTTGTTCGCGATTAAATGATACACTGTTACAAAGGACGACAATATTTATCGAGTGTAGGTCATTGTGTGCCATATGGATTGGTTGTCCTCTTAACCAAGGAGTGTGTAGACACTAGTATGACATGCAGGTAAGATGTGGGGGTATATCTACACTGAATGTGATCAACTTCAGAGCTTTTCTACTATCAAAATTTGCTCTGATAGGAATATGGGTATAAGTGTCTCTCCAACTTGAGATCACCATGGTGACTTCCAAGCAACTCACTGTGTTTCAGTGCTAGACTACCTAAATTTTTAATTTAATGATGGAATATTTTTAGGCACCGTCAAGTACTTAAGTCGGTGTGTGAGTCAAGATGAGATTGACTACTTTAGTTCAGGAGTTATGTTCAATTATATTTCAATTTAGCAAATCCTTGGCTAGGATAGTGCTAATGAGGAGTCATAGGGCTAATTACTTTGAGACATGATTTGGATGTATCTTTCAGGATTGATGGTTTAATTCTAAATCATCCTCATACACAAAGGTCAAAGGGATGAATTATGCGGTAACCATATTCATGTAGGTTCTAAATATTATGATTATGACTATTCGACCTATCCAAATATCGAATATCATTGTTAGATGGTCACTTTAATTAGTACAGGAAGTGGTTCTTATCCTACTGGCTGAGGTTTGAATCTGCGGGGTCACACACACTAGAGATTCTTATCTGATCTGATGGCTGGTGAAGAGTCTCATTGGATTGGGACTTTGTGGTCAAGAGTCCCACGGGACTGAAACTCTTCGACTGAGAGTCTTATTGCATTAGGACTCTGAGTCTTGGTTGTCTAGGACTCTGTGATCAGGAGTCCTAGTGGATTGAGATTCTATGGTCAAGAGTCCCACTAGACTGGAACTCTTCGACCAAGAGTCCTACTGCTCTAGGACTCTGAGTCCTACTTATGTGGAACTTTGTGATTGAGAGTCTAGACTTTGTGATCTTGAGATCTAGTCGATTTAGGTATCGAGATCAAGAGTCCCACTGATTTTGGACTCTTCGATTAATAATTTCATTTAGATGGGACTCTATTTTTTGGATATCCACTAAATTTGGACTCTATATTTATGAGAGATTTAATTAGTAATTTGATCACTAATTAACTCAATTTGATCGAGTAATTACTTTTAGATCAAGTTCAATTTAGTTGGGTTTGACCCAATTATTTTATGAGATGACCTAATCGCCGAGGAAGTATGATCGCTGATTTTGATCAAGGGTTGGGCTTATTTAATTTTTAATTTGATTAAGATTTAACTAAGCCTAATTAAGCCTAAATAAGTTGGGTTTTATCTGATCTTATTGGGCCTAACCAATTTAGATTGGTTTGGTTCAATTAGATTAATAATTATGAGACTAGTTTGACCTAGTCTTCCATGTGCCACCTCACCCTCTTTGCACCATTTTTTTCTCCATGAGAAAGATGTTCTTTTGAATTTTTTTTCATGAAAAATAAGGCTTTCACCCTCCCTTCTCACATCCTAAATGGATGGGTTTGATCTGGTTGCAATTTGAATTCAAATGGGATTTGAATTCAAATAGCAAACCACTTCATCCCAACTCTTCCACAGGCCATCTTGACTTATTTGCCCTATATAAAATTTCTGGAATTTTTCTATGTGAGAATTTTATTTGTGACTCCTCTACTCTTGTTTGTGAACCATTCCATAGCCTAAAAAAAATAAGAAAAAAATCTGAGAAGAAAAATTGGAAGAGAAAACTAGGCACCAAGTTTTTAGTGCTGTGCTGCCCTAGATCTTGATCTAGGGTTTCTATTCTGATTTCACAAGACTGAGCATCAGATCTTCATGAATTTTTTTTTTTTGTGTACTTACTCATCCTCTCTTCTATCCATCCAAATGATCTAGAGTGTCCAAGTTTTGTTGGATGGAGATCAAAATTGTTCGATAAGATCTAGCTATCAAGAGCGTTGTTCATCGAGCTAGCACTCAGGAGGAGCTAGTCATGATCAGGACCTCGTGTGGACCATCCATGGAGGCTAGATATGTGTATGGCTGCATCACAATGATTAGATCTACCTGATGATTAGATCAGTGGTGATTCAATTATGGAGTTCCTCTATCCGTGCAAGGTAATGTATTCTGAATACATAGATTAGTAAAATTATTTTACTACCTATAGCTATTTTATTTTTAGATTTCAAAGCATGCATTTATATCATATTAGATCCTGATAATATAGGGTTTGTAGATCAGATCTATAGCTCTTTATAAATTAATTAGATTAATTTTTATTTTTTCTATAATTAATTTTTGAAAAAGTTTTGAAAGTAGAGCTAGAAAACCTGCTTGCTTTCCATCAATGGTATCAAAGCATCCAGGTTATTTAATGTGACCTATATGCATGTTTAGACTAATTTTTAGATTAGATCTAAATAATAATCTAATTTTTTAGATTATAAAAAAAATAATATGATCGCACGGACCATAAGTTGTCTTGTTGTAGCGTTCACCTCCTATAGTGTAAGTTGTCTTGGTATGTGCTGATCTAGATCATTAAATCATAAAATTTTAGATTTGATCTAATAATTTTTATGACTTGATTGTATGATTTTGATCTAATTTTTAATCATGAATAAAAGTTTATATTAGATCAAATTTGATTCATGATTTTTATGTATTATGCATAAATCTAGATTAAAACCTACAACTAGTACTGTTTGTGAAATGAGCTGATCCAATTTTTGAAATAGGTCGACCCATTTGGTGAATAGTACTAAGTTGTATTGAACCTTTTAAAATTTTAAAAAGTATTTTCAAAATGCCAAACCCCAACCCTCAACCCAAAAACTTAATTAAGAATTAAGTATTTTGAATTAGGATCTAGAATTGTGAATTAAGTATCCTAAGTCATTAATCATAAAATATGGGTTATTGGGTTAGATGAATTAGGTCCATTAATTGGGTTAGACCTAAGGTTAGTTAAAGAATGGACTAATTTATAATAATTAATCAAATCTAACCAAATGTTGATTTAGATTAGGTCAAGGACTCTTTAGTCTAAATTACAATAGTTGTAGTTAGTCAAGTTCATGCCTTTAACGAGGACCAAATGGACTTGATTCGTGGCCACGCGGTCAAACTCAAAATTGCTAGGTTGGTCAAATTGAAACTAATGAACTGGATGGTATCTTAGGTAAGTCAGGCAGTCCAGATCGGTGGTTTTTAATTGGGAGCTACTTGCATTGATTTGGTCTTTGACGAGCTAATGGCATATCCCTTCCACTGATCTCACTTATTAGGCCATCTTGGTGAGTTAGGTTTTGATTAGATCACTTGGTGATTTGGGATCACCCATGTCAATTAAGTAAATCAGTATGATTGATTTAGGTGCTCCTAATGCTGGCTTGAATTAGGTCCTTTTTGATTAATCTTGGTGAAGTCAGCGAGAGGATCAAATTTGGCTAGTTAATTCTCTCTTCTTTTCTTTAAAAATAACCAAATCCTCTAAAATTATTAGGTCCTTAAAATAAAATAGTTATAATGATAACTAGGTCATAGCCTCCCATTAAGTTGAGTGATAATGAGTCCATTAGTTTAATAATTATTGGAGGCCCAAAGACCTGGTGCTTATTGACTAATAGAATTATCATTCGTAATATGATGATTTGGTCATGTCTATCTAATGGTGGTCAGGTTGGCCGACCAAAGTCGGGCCTGATATTCATTGGTCAGATACACTAGATATGGTCATATTAATGGTTGGACCTAATTGGATCTTTTTAGTGGAAGACAAAGCATACTGATTAGGTTCTCGGGGCAAAATTAAAATACTAGAAGTTGTTTAGAGAAATAATTAGTTATGAACCTACTCATAGATGCACATGGATTGACCAACCAAAGTTAGACTCATGTGTGGTCTGTGTCGATTCTAGTACCTACTAAGAAATTAAAGTAATTTCTTGAATTGAAGGTAGAGGCTACCAATTCAAATAAAATAGTGAAAGGATCTCTAGACTAAAGTCCAAGTCTTTAGGATTAATAATCCATATACTAATTAAGTTTGCTTTTTCTTAATGCAGAAATGACCACTACCTTGTCGCTCCGATCATTATTAGATAATAATAAATTAATGGGACCTAGCTTCGATAGCTGGTATTGAAAGTTGAAAATCATCTTGGAGTATGAACGGATCTTGTATGCATTGACTGATCCAGCATCTAAGAAGCTAGCTTCAAATGCTAGAGAAGTAATCTAAGACACTTACTAGAAGTGGCTCAACGATCGCACCACCGTTTGGTGCATCATGCTGGTGGCAATGAATGGAGAGTTCATCCATAGATTCAAAAATGCCTAGCCTCAGGAGATGCTTCAAATGTTGAATGACTCTTTTGGCATGCCTGATAACGTTGAGAGGCACAAGACTAGTTCTACCATTTTTCAATGCTCGAATAAGGGATGGGGACTCAGTCACTGATCATGTACTGTACATGATCGAGATGATTGAGCATCTAAGTAAGCTGGGCTTTTTCCTATATGAGCAGCTTAGGAAGGATGCGATCCTTAATTCTTTGCTCAAGTCCTTCCTTCCCTTCCTTACTCATTTTTGAATGACAAAGCCTATAGTAAACTACCATGGTTTACTGAGGTTGCTGCAAAACTTTAAGAAGGATCACCAGCACCATAAGGAGATGGTGAATGTAGTGGGAGGGCCTTCTTCTAGTCATCGACCCTTTAAGAAGTAGAAGAAGATCAAGAATAAGAAGAATAAAAAGGTGCAGCCTCATGCTGCGATGAATGCACAAGGTCAAACCAAGAAGCATAAGCACGATCAGAGTCAGGTAGAGTGCTTCTTTTGCAAGAAGTAGGAGCACTAAAAGATGAATTATCCTTAGTACATTGCCTCCCTGGATTCGAACAGGCCGAGAAAGAAGTAAGCTATTACTGGGCAAGGTAATTATATGATAACACCTTGCAACTTCTCAATATATGATATTACTACCTAGGTATTAGATACTGGAAGCCCTTATCATATTTGTAATTTGATGCAGGGTTCACAGGTCGGTAGAAAATTTGACGAAGATGAGAGATTCCTGAATGTTGGAGATGGATGATACTTTCCAATTCTAGCTTTAAGAATCATGAACTTTATAATCAATTCTTATAAAATTGTTCCTAATGAATGTCACTTCTATCCAAGTTTTTTATTGAATGTTATTTCTGTAGGCCTTTTAGCCAAGAATAGTTATCAATTTTCAATAAAAAAAAACTTTTGTGATATCATTTTGAATGGTATTATAGTTTGTGTTAGACAATTGAATAACGATATTTATTTACTATCACAACTTGTTAACATAGTTTATTCCTTCGCTAAGTGTCCAAGATTAGATGATGTGTCAGAAGTCTACTTTTGGCACTATAGGCTAGGTCATATTAACAAAAATAGAATAAATAGGTTGGCTCAAGAAGGAATTCTTGAAATTGATGATTGTGAATCACTTCCGACCTATGAGTCCTATCTTCTTGGTAAAATCAACAAATCACCTTTTACTGAAAAAGGTGAGCGAGCTAGTGAACTCTTAGGTCTAGTACGTATTGTTGTATGTGGATCCATGAGTTTAAGTGCTAGAGGTGGATATTTCTACTTCATAACCTTCACAGACGACCTATCGAGATATGGATATGTCTATTTAATGAGGCATATGTCTGAGTCATTTTAAATGTTTAAACTATTCTATAATAAGGTAGAAAAATAAACTAAAAAAAGTATTAAAACTCTTCATTCTGACCAAGGGGGTGAGTACCTTTCTAACAAATTTTTGATATATCTAGGAGAAAATGAAATTCTCTTCCAATGGACTCCTCCTGAAACACCACAGCATAATGGTGTGTCTAAAAGAAGGAATCGGACCTTATTAGATATGGTTCGATCCATGATGAGGTTTGCTGGTCTGCCTATCTTCTTATGGGGATATGCACTCGAGTCAGCTAGTTACCTACTAAATAGGGTTTTGAGTAAGTCTATCTCCAAGATGCCATATGAGATATGGACAGGGCGTAAGCCAGTACTCTCACACCTTAGGGTTTGGGAGTGTCTGGCTTATGTCAAACATTTAGTAAAGGATAAACTTGGACCTAGATCTGATAAGTGTTATCTCATAGGTTACTAAAAAAAGACCAAAGGGTATTACTTCTACCTAACTGATGAGCAAAAGATGTTTGTCAGCCTTAAGGCAGTCTTCTTAGAAAAGGAGCTCCTAGGTGAAGGAACTAATGCCTCTAAGGTCGAACTTGAGGAAGTTCGATGGGTAGAAAAGCTGGCACAAGTAGCTGAACTTAAACCAAATTTGATTAGATCAAATTCGGAGCCCATTGAACCTACACCCTTAGAGTGGTTTGGTAGAATACCACGTCAATCGAATAGATGCTATGGTTACTTGGTCCGGAATAATGATCTTGTTAAACTCGATGAGAATGATGAGGATCCGATCACTTACATGGATGCAATGCAGAGATCTAACTCTGAGAAATGACTTGAGGCCATGAAATCCAAAATGGAGTCCAAGAAGGTCAATGATGTATGGATATTGGTTGACCCACCTGAAGGGATAAAACCCATAGGGTATAAGTGAATCTTCAAGAGGAAAAATGGTACAGATCGAAAGATGAAGATCTATAAAGCCCATCTGGTTGCCAAGTGGTTGTTGAAAATTATATCCTAAAGTCAATCATCTAGGTTGTAGATAGTTGAGCTAAATGTAATTATACTTAAATTATTAATAAATAAAATTATTATTTTGGCCTTTTCAACACTTTGTGCATCATTCTGTAATGAACTCTTTTATGATGAAGTCCTTAGGACTATTTAGACTCGACAAAGGAAAATTAGTCATTTAGTTCTCAAACATGTTCATGATCAAATGATTCATTGTTATTTAGGACGACAATATATCGAGTGTAGGTCGTTGTGTGCCATAAGTGTTGGTTGTCCTCTTAACCAAGAAGTATGGAGATACTGTTATGGCGTGCAAGTGAAGTGTAGGGATATATTTCACTGAACGTGATTCAACTGTGGAGCTCTCTACTATCAAGAGTTGCTCGCGAAGGATATGGATATAAGTGTCCCTTAGACCTGAGATCATCACGGTGACCTGCAAGCAACTCACTGCACTTAGGTATAGGATAACCTAAATTTCTAATTCAATGATAGAAGGCTACTAGGTGTAGTCAAGTACTTGGCTTGTTGGTGTATGAGTCAAGATGGAATTAAAGCCTCCAAGTGTTGGAGCAAGTGCATCACTATATTTCAATTTAGCAAATCCTCGATCATGGTGGTCCATATGATGGACACCGAGTTTTGAAATACAATGTGGATGAATTATAGGATTGACAGTAAACCCTAGATCATCCTTTGAGCATTGAAGTTAAGGGAATGAATTGTACGATAACCATATGCCACAGGTTCGTTGATGTTGCATTGCAATTATTCAACCTATCCAGACATCGAGTACCATTGCTAGATGGTCACATCGATTGATACAAAAAATTAGTTTCTGTGCTACCGACTTAGGATTCAAATCTATGGGGTCATACACAATAGGAGTTTCTACCTGATCTGATGGCTAATATTGAGTATCGATGATCTAAGACTCTATGGTCAAGAGTCCCACTAGACTGGGACTCTATGACCAAGAGTCTCACTGGTCTGAGACTCTGAGTCCTTGATGTCTGGGAATCTCTGATCAAGAGTCCTACTGACCTGGAACTCTATGCTCAAGAGTCTCACTGGACTAGAACACTATGACCAAGAGTCCTAGTCGACTGGAACTCTGAGTCCTACTCATGATCTTGAGATCAACAATCGGGTGGCTTACCGGGCATCAAAGTTCCATCAACCTGAAACTCCTAAAGAGTCCCAATCTAGTGGGACTCCTGAACCTAGTGTCCTAATTAGCAATTTGATTGCTGATTAGCTCAATTTGATTGAGTGATGAGGATTTGATTAAGCTCAATTGAATTTGATTCGATTGGGTTTGATCCGATCAGATCATGAGATGACCTAATCGCTAAGAGAGATTCGATCATGATTTGATCAGGACCTAGACCTAATTAATTTCTAATTTGATTAGAATTTTATTAGTTTGAATTAAGCCTAATTTGGTTGGATTAAACCTGATCTAATTGGTTTAAATTAATTGGTTTGGTTGAAACCAATTAGGACCAAGTCAAATGAGATTTGAATTTAAATTCTCCCTAGCGCCCACCATATTTGACTTTTCCACCTTGATCCATGTACTCCTCTAATTTTTGCATGAGATTTCTCATGCAAAAATGAATGTGCACCCTTCCTCTCTTCTACCTTTCACTTGGTCCAAAGGTTGGATCAGTTCAAACTAAGTTGAATTTTGAATTCAACTTGGTTGGTTTGAAATTTGAAAATCCTAATCTCTTCCTTATCTACTCTCCATGCCTACCTAAACTTTTTATCGCACATTTTTTTAGTGATTTCTAATAGAGGGTGAGTAGAAGGACAGTCCTTCTACTCATCAGCCTCTTGGATGAGGCGTTGGAGAAGGATAAGACCCCATTTGAATTCAAATACTTGAAGTTGGTTGAAACTAGTTCAACCAATCTTAACCTATCCACTCCACATAAAATTTTTACTTATTTTTCAAGCAATAAATTATAAGAATTTTTGTGCATGAAGCCTAAGGTGTTATACTTTTGTGCTAAAAATTTGAAAGTAATTGGGCATTGGTTTTGGGCAAAAAAAAAATCCTAGAGTGAAGGTGAGCAGAGTCCTATAGCACTTTATTTTTTCTTCATGCCCCTATTCTCTTCTAATTTTTGTATCTAAGGATACTCAATTTTTAGATATAATCTAAATAGTGTTTATAGATACAAAAGTCATCTTTTCATAGAAACTTGTTTCATGAAAAGACTCCACACAGAGAGGGCATGAGACGGTTTTCAGTGCATCAGGGTTTTTGGGCCGAGTGAAACCCAAGACTTAGGAATCTGGGTTCAGAAGAAGAGATCGAGTGCTGTGCATATCGGATCACCTCCAAATTTGAAACACCACTTCGTCATCCTTCGAAGCATGTGTTTTGATTTTTTAGAATATCTAGGAGATCCAAAAAAGGGTAATCAATTGGATCGATCGTGATCAGCCATTGAAGACTTTGGTGAGGAGCTAGCACTCCAGTTGGGCTGATTGGGATCAGGAGCTCCGTGTGGACCAACCATAGAGGTCGGACATGTGTGTAGCTATGGTGCAATATTAGAGCATTATTTGATGGATTCATATTATGGAGATCAACTACCTGCGCATAGGTATTGAGTTCTAAACTCGTATCGATCGGTAAATTCGATTTGCTGATCAATCACATTTAAATTTCAAATTACATATTAGCATGTCTAGATCCTGAGTAGGGTTTAAATTGATTAGATCAATGCATGAAGTAGATCAATATTTAATTAATTTTAGTTTTTGCTGCTTTAATTTCAAAAATATTTTGAAAATGCATGGTAAAAATTCTGCTCGATTTTCTTCAATGGTATCAAAGCAACAAGATTACTTGACATGTTTAATATGTAATTAAAAATTAAATTTTAGTATATTTAATATGCTTAATTTAGATAACTTAGTAATCGAGAATGAATGAGCCATCAAGCCATCCGGTCCTAAGGGACAAATATGGTTTAAAGGCCATGTCCTCCCATTCAGTGGGGATCCCTTATGGCGGTAGGGGTGCCATCGTAAACTCATTCATTAAGATGAATAGTGAAAGAATTTTAATGATTAAAATTATTTCAATTGAAAAATTAAATTTGAATGTCTTTTAGATTAAATCTAAAAGATTGATTCATAGTTTAATTTTTATTATGCTTTATTTTCTGTTTAAAACTTACAATAGGTTGTTGTTTGAGAAATGAGCCGACCCATTTCAGAAATGAGTAGACCCATTTGAAAAATAGAAAATGAAAACCTTTCAAAATTTTAAAACTATTTTTAGAATGCTGAATCCTAACCGATCAGCCCAAAAACTTAATTAAAAGAATTAAGTATTGTTCATTGGGTCTAGAATTGCGAACTAAGATCGTAAGACAAAATCATAAGATTGTAGGTTAAAGGGTTAGATGAATTAGGTTCATTAATTGGGTTAGATCTAAGGTTAGTTAAAGAATAGATTTATTTAGAGTAATTGATCAAATCTAATCAAGTGTTGAATTAGATTAGATCAAGGACACTCTAGAATCAACTCCAATAGTTGTAGTTGGACAAGTCTATGTCTTTAACTAGACTAAGATGGACTTGATTTATGGCTACATTGTTATGCCTAAAATTAGTTGGTTGATCAGATTAAACCTAATTAACTAGTTGGTGTCTAAGATAAGCTTGGCAGTCTAGACCAGTGGTTTTTAATTGGGAGCTACTCACATTGATTCGATCTTTGATGAGTTAATGATATATCCCTTTCACTGATCTCACTTACCTGGCCGACATGGTCGATTGAGATTTGATTAGATCATTTGGTGATTCGAACTGACCCTTGTCATTAGGAATCAGTTTGACTGATTTCAATCAATAAGACTAAATTAGGTACCCATGGACTTAAATTAAACCTAGTCCTAACCTATTGACTTGATGAAGTCAATAGGAGAATTTGACTTGGTGAAGTCAGTAGGAGAAATTTGGTCAACGTCCTTTCTATCCTTAAATCACATGTAAACTAAATTCTCTAAATTATTAGGTCCTTAAAATGACTAAGTTATGGGGATAACGGAATCATAGCCTCCCATTAAGGTGAATAGTAATAAGTCTAATTTTCTTGGTGAACATTGGAGGTGCCTTATATCTGATGTTTATTTGGATATTGGAATTACTGTACTTCATATGATCATTAGGTCGCACTCTTTTAATGATGGTCAGATTAGCCAGAGCTTTCCTCAGCCCTGGTTATCATTGGTTTGATGCACCGAAGTCAATCATATTAATGGTTGGACCTAACCAAACCTTTTCAGTAGAGGTCATAGTCTATTGATTTGGTATCTAGGTAAAATCTAAATATTGAAAATTATTTGGAGAAATAATTGGTTGTGAACCTACTTGTAGATACACATGGTTAGCCAGAGCTTTTGTTAGGCTCGTATGTAGTCTATGTGGATTTCAATACCCGCTAGGAAGTTAGTGTAATTTCTTGAATTGGAGGTAGAGGCTACCAATTCATTAAAAATAGTGGAAGAACCTTTAGACTAAAGTCCAAGTCTTTAGAATTAATTAATTCAAGTACTAATAAGATTTCATGTTTTCCTTTCAGATAATTAGAATGGCTAGAGTTAGTCTGCTCCATTCACTATTGAATAGTGTCAAGTGTTTAGGACCTAAGAATAAGCAGTCTAGTGTTGACTCTAATCAGGCGGACCCAGAGAGGAATGGTCCTCTTGACCCAAATAGGCTAAATAGTAGAAATTAGCAAGTGGTTGCTGGTCAAGGCTGTTATTTGATAATACCTTGTAATTTCTCCGTATGTGATACATCTACTTGGGTATTAGATATTGGGAGTCCAATTCATATATGCAATTTATTGCATGAACTTTGAATTGATAGAAAATTTGAGAATGGTGATAGATTTCTTAATGTGGGGGATGAAAGTCAAGTTTCTGTCCTAGCATTGAGAACTCTTGAACTATTTTTTAAAAATAATAGTGTTATTTTACGTGACTATCACTATTGTCCATCTTTTATGATGAACATAATATCCATTGGGCTTTTGACCCAAGATGGTTATAGTTTATCAATAAAGGGACATTATTGCGATATCATTATGAATGATGTCACAATAATGTAAGGACAATTAAGAAATGGCATTTATATTTTATCACAGCCTATTAGTATAATGTACACATCGAGTCAATGATCAAAACTAGGTAATGTCATTAATGCTTATTTTTGGCACTGTAGGCTTAATCATATAAACAAGAATAAGGTTAACAGATTAGTCAAGGAGCGTGTCCTTAACATTGATGATTGTGAATCATTCAATACCTATGAGTCCTATCTTCTTGATAAGATGACCTAATCCCCTTTTACAGGAAAGGATGAGCGGGCCACTGAGCTTCTAGGTCTAGTACGTACTAATGTATGTGGACCTATGAACACATGTGCTAGAGGTGGATTTTACTACTTCATTACATTTATTGATGAACTATCTAGGTATGGGTACATCTATCTTATGAAGAGTAAATTTGATTTATTTGAAATGTTTAAATGATATCAAAATTAGGTAGAAAAATAACTCGAAAAGAGTATTAAAATTCTTCAATCTGATCGAGGAAGTGAATATCTTTCCAATGAGTTTTTGACATATCTAGGAGAGAATGGGATTCTCTCACAATAGACCCCTCCTGGAATACCATAGCATAATGGTGTATTTGAAAGGTGGAATTGAACCCTGTTAGACATGGTTTGGTCAATGATGGAATTTATAAGAAAGCTAATATTATTTTGGGGTTATGCACTAGAAACTGCCTGTTTTATTTTGAATAATATTCTGAGCAAGTATGCTGCAAAGACTTCATATGAGATATGGACTGGACGTAAGCCGACACTTTCTTACTTTAGGGTTTGGAGATGTTCGGCTTATGTTAAACGTTTGCAATTGAAAAAGCTTGGACCTAGGTCCGATAAATGCCTGTTCATAGGATTTTCCAAGAAAACTAGGGGTTATTACTTCTACCTTGCTGAAGAACAAAAGATGATCGTTAGCGATAGAGCAGTCTTTTTGGAAAAGAAGTTTCTTAGAGAAGGAACAGCTACCTCTAATGTTGAACTTAATGAAGTTCAACAAGTGAAAGAACCAAAACATTCTAGTGAACCTACAAAACTAGATTTGATAAGATCAAATCCAGAGCCTATTGAAATGGCACCAAGAAGATCCGATAGAGTACCATGTCAACCGGATAAATATTATGATTTCTTGGTCTGGAATGGTGATCTTATCGAACTCGATGAGAATAATGAGGATCCAATCACCTACATGGATGCCATGCAGAGGTTCGACTCTGATAAGTGGCTGGAAACCATGAAGTCTGAAATGGAGTCCATGAAGGTCAACAGCATATGGACACTAGTTGATCCACCTGAATGGATAAAATTCATTAGCTATAAATGAATTTTTAAAAGAAAACTGGGCATAGATGGGAAGGTGGAGACCTATAAAGCTCATCTGATTGCCAAAAAATATCGTCAGTATTATGGTATTGACTATGATGAGATATTTTCTCCAGTGGCAATGCTCAAATTAATTTAGATCATACTTACGATAGTAGCATACCTAGACTATGAGATTTGGCAAATGAATGTGAAAATAGCTTTCCTAAATGGAGAGCTGGATGAAGAGGTGTATATGATACAGTCTGAGAGTTTCACATCCATAAATGAGTCTAAGGTGTGTAGGCTTCAAAGATCCATCTATGGATTGAAGTAGGCATCGTGGAGTTGAAACATCCATTTTGATAAAGTAATCAGAAGGTATGGCTTCGTTAAGAATGAAGAAGAACCCTACGTGTATAAATGGGCCAACAATTCTGTTGTTGTATTTTTTGTACTGTATGTTGATGACATTCTATTAATCGAAAATGACATCTCTACATTACAGGGAATAAAGGTTTGACTGTCGTCTCAATTCTCCATGAAGGACTTGGGAGAAGCTTCCTACATCCTAGGGATGAAGATCTATAAGAATAGATCTAAAAGGTTGCTAGGATTATCCCAGTCCACGTACATTGTTAAGAGGTTTAGCATGGAGAATTTCAAAAAGGGCTATCTCTCGATAGGCAATGAAATTTTGCTCTCAAAGAGGGATTGTCCGACAACTCCTCAAGAGAGAGAGCATATGAGTAGAATACCATATGTTTTGATGGTGGATTATATTATGTATACCATGATGTGTACGAGATCAGATGTGGCATGCTTACTAGGGGTAGTTAGCAGATACTAGTTTGACCTAGGTGAAAATCACTGGAAGGTTGTGAAGATAATCCTGAAGTATTTGAGAAATACCAAGGATCAGTGGCTCATCTATGTAGATACTGACTTGAAACTTATGGGATATAGTGATTTTAGTTTCCAGTCAGATTATGATGATAGCAAAAGTATGTCAGGTTTTGTATTTACCCTAAATGGTGAAGCGGTCTGCTAGAAGAGTTCCAAGCAGCACACTATAGCTAATTCTATATGCAAGGCGGAGTATATTGTAGCATCTGATGCTATGAAGGAAGCTGTGTGGCTATGGAAGTTCATCGATGAGCTAGGAGTGGCACCCTCCTTGGATGGTTCAATTTTGCTATACTGTGACAACACTGGAGCCTAGCTCAAGTGAAGGAGCCGAAGGCACATTAGCATGCCAAACATATTCTGCATCTCTACCACCTTGTATGAGAAATTATGGAGTGAGGTGACGTCGAGTTTCAAAAGATCGACGGAAAGAAGAACATGGCCGACCCCTTTACTAAAGCTCTAGGAATCAAAGAGTTCGATAATCACAAATGAAAGATGGGTATTCGATACTGTTCTGAGTAGCTTTAATTTAAGTGGGAGTTGTTGAAAATTGTATCCTAAAGCTAATCATCTAGGTTGTAGATTATTTAGCTAAATATAATTATACTTGAATTATTAATAAATAAAATTATTATTTTAGTCTTTTCATCATTTTGTGCATCTTTCTATAATAAATTCTTCTGTGATGAAGTCCTTAGGACTATTAAGATTCGACAAAGGAGGATTTATCATTTAGTCCTTAAATGTGTTCGTGATCAAATGATTCATTGTTACCCAAGACGACAATGTATCAAGTGTAGGTCATTATGTGCCATAAGTGTTGGTTGTCCTCTTAACCAAGAAATATGAAGATACTCTTATGACATGCAAGTGAAGTATAGGGGTACATTTTACTAAATGTGATCCAACTACGGAGCTCTCTACTATCAAGAGTTGCTCACAAAGGATATGGGTATAAGTGTCCCTTAGATCTGAGATCACTACGGTGACTTGCAAGCAACTCATTGCACTTAGGTACTGGACTACCTAAATTTCTAATTCGATGATGGAAGGCTACTAGGTGCAGTCAAGTACTTGGCTTATCGGTGTGTGAGTCAAGATGGAATTGACCCCTCCATGTGTTGGAGCAAGTGCAGCACTATTTTTCAATTTAGCAAACCCTCGATTAGGATGGTCCATGTGATGGACATTGAGTTTTGAAATATACTATGGATGAATTTTAGGGTTGATAGTAAATCCTAGATCATCCTTTGAGCATCGAGGTCAAGGGGATGAATTATACGGTAATCATATACCATAGGTTCATCAATGTTGCATTGTAATTATTCCATCTATCTGAACATCGGGTACCATTGCTAGATGGTCACATCGATTGGTATAGAAAATTAGTTTCTATGCTACCGACTTAGGATTTGAACCTATGGGGTCACACACAATAGAAGTTTCTACCTGATTTGATGGCTGATATTGAGTCTCAATGATGTAAGACTCTATGGTCAAGAGTCTCACTAGATTGGGACTCTATGACCAAGAGTCCTACTGGTTTGGGACTCTAAGTCCTTCATATCCGAGACTCTCTGATCGAGAGTCCTGCTGACCTGGGACTCTATGGTCAAGAGTTCCACTAGACCGGAACACTATGATCAAGAGTCCAACTGGACTGAAACTCTAAGTTCTACTCATTTGAAACTCTCTGATTAAGAGTCCTACTGGTTTGGGACTCTATGATCGCAAGTTCCATTCGTTTAGGACACTAGGTTCAAGAGTCCCACTAGATTGGAACTCTTCAGGAGTTTTATATTGTTGAGACCCTGATATCCGGTAATCCATCCGATTGAGACTCTAATATTTTTGGAAGATTAATTAGTAATTTGATTTTTAATTAGCTTAATTTGATTGAGTGATGAGGATTTGATCAAGTCTAACTGAATTTGATTCGATTGGGTTTGACCTGATCAGGTCATGAGATGACCTAAGCGCTAAGAATGATTCGATCCTGATTTGATCAGGACTTGGATCTAATTAATTTTTAATTTAATTAGAATTTTATTGGCTTGAGTTAAGCCTAATTTGTTTGGATTAAATCTGACATAATTAGTTTAAATTAATTAGTTTGGTTGAAACCAATTAGGACCAAGTCAAATGAAATTTGAATTTAAATTCTTCCTAGTGCCCACCATATTTGACTTTTCCACCTTGACCCATGCCCTCCTCTGATTTTTGCATGAGATTTCTCATACAAAAATGAATGTGCACCCTTCCTCTCTTTTTCCTTTGACCTGGTCCAAGGGTTGGACTAGTTCAAACTAAGTTGAATTTTGAATTCGACTTGGTTTGTTTGAAATTTAAAAAACCTAATCTATTCCTTATCTATTCTCCACGCCTACCTAAACTTTTTGTTGCACATTTTTTTGGCAATTTCTAATAGAGGATGAGTAGAAGGAGAGTCCTTCTGCTCATCACCCTCTTGGATGAGGCATTGGAAAAGGATAAGAGCCCATTTGAATTCAAATACTAGATGTTGGTTGAAACTAGATCAACCAATCTTAACCTATCCACTCCACATGAAATTTCCACTTATTTTTTAAGCAATAAATTATGAGAATTTTTGTGTGTGAAGCCTAAGGTGCTATGTTTTTGTGGTAAAAATTTGAAGTAATTGGGCGTTGGTTTTGGGCAAAAAAAAAATCCTAGAGTGAAGGTGAGTAGAGTCCTATAGCACTTTATTTTTCCTTCATGTCTCTATTCTCTTTGAATTTTTATATCTAAGGACACTCAATTTTTAGATATAATCTAAATAAAGTTTATAGATTCAAAAGTCATCTTTTCATGAAAACTTGTTTCATGGAAAAACTCCACACAGAGAGGGTGTGAGATGGTTTTCAGTGCATCAGGGTTTTTGGGCCGAGTGAAACCCAAGACTTTGGAATCTAGGTTCAGGTGAAGAGATCGAGTGCTATGAGTATCGAATCACCACCAAATTTGAAACACTACTTCATCATCCTCCAAGGCATATGTTTTGATTTTCTAAAGTATCTAGGAGATCAAAAAGAATGTGATCAATTAGATCGATTATGATCAGCCATTGAAGGCCCCGACGAGGAGCTAGCACACCAGTGGGGCTGATCGGGATCGGGAGCTCCGTATGGACCAACCATAGAGGTTGGACATATGTACAGCTATGGTGTGATACTAGAGCATTATTTGGTGGAATCAAATTATGGAGATCAGCTATCCGCACATAGGTATCAAATTCTGAACTCGTATCGGTCAGCAGATTCAATTTTCTAATCAATCACATTTAAATTTCAAATTACATTTTAGCATGTCTAAATCCTGAGTAGAGCTTAAATTGATTAGATCAATGCATGCAGTAGATTAATATTTGATTAATTTTAATTTTTATTACTTTAATTTCTAAAATATTTTGAAAATGTATGCTAAAAACCCTGCTCGATTTCCTTCAGGGGTATCGTCAATGTTATAGTATAGTCTATGACAAGATATTTTCTCTTATGGTAATGCTCAAGTCCATTTAGATTATGCTTATGATAGCTATCTATTTGGACTATGAGATCTGGTAGATGGATGTGAAGATAGCTTTTCTGAATGAAGATCTGGAAGAAGAGGTGTATATGATACAACCTGAAGGATTCACATCCATAGATGAGTCTAAGGTGTACAAGCTTCAGAGGTCCATTTATTAACTGAAGCAAGTATCTCAAAGTTGGAACATATATTTTGAAAGGATGATCAAGACATATGACTTTGTTAAGAACGAAGAAGAGCCCTGCATATACAAGTGGCTAATGGTCTAGCAATTGTATTTCCAGTATTGTATATAGATGACATTCTCTTAATTGGGATTGATGTCCCTGCATTACAAGGAATAAAGATCTGGCTATCATCATAATTCTTCATGAAGAATTTGAGAGAAGCTTCCTACATCCTAGGGATGAAGATCTATAGAGATGATCTAAAAGGTTGCTCGGCTTATCCCAATCCTCGTACATTGACACTATGCTGAAGAGGTTCAGCATGAAGAATTCTGAGAAGGGCCATCTACCGATAGATCATGAAATTTTTCTCTCAAGAAGGAATTATCTGACAACACCTCAAGAGAAAGAGCGTATGAGTAGAATTTCATATACTTTAGCAGTAGATTCTATTATAAATGCCATGATATGTATGTGATCAGATGTGGCATACTAACTAAAGATAGTGAGTAGATACCAATCATATACTGGGGAGAACCACTAGAAAGTTGTTAAAATCATCTTGAAGTATTTGAGAAATACTAAGGATCAGTGGCTTATTTATGGTGAGTCGAACTTAAGACTTATTGGATTTATAGACTCCAATTTTCAATCTGATCATGATGATAGCAAAAGTATGTTGGGGTATGTGTTTATCCTTAATGGTGGAACTATCTGCTAGAAGAGTTCCAAGCAACACACTATGGTCGACTCAGTTTGTGAGGCAAAATATGTCACTGTATCAAATGCTGCCAAAAATGCAGTATGGCTGAGAAAATTCATCACCAAGCTTGGAGTACCACCCTCCTTTGATGGTCCAGTTCTGCTTTATTAGGACAGCTCTAGAGCCATTGCTCAGACGAAGGAACCGAAGGCACACCAGCAGACTAAACATATTCTACGCCGCTACCATCCTTTTTTGGAGATCGTGGATTGAGGTGACGTCGACCTTTAGAAGATCGATGGAAAGGAGAACCTGGCCAATCCATTCACTAAATCTATTACGGTGAAGGAGTTCAATGACTTCAAGTCGAAGATGGCTATTAGATATTGCACCGATTGGCTTTAGTCCAAGTAGAAGATTATTAAGAATAGTGTCCCAAAGCAAATTATCAGCCTGTTGGTGATTGTGCTATTTTTTATACTTGTATATTAATTATTAATAAATAAAATTTATTTTGATATTTTATCATCGTAAAATCTTACATCTTCTAATGGACTCCTGTGTTGTGGTGATGTCCTTAAGACTATTTAAAATCGATAAAGGAGAATTTATCATTTAGTCTTTAAACATGTTCACGATCAAATAATATATTGTTACCAAGGACAATAACATTTATCAAAGGTAGGTCATTGTGTGTCATATGGATTGATTATCCTCTTAACTAAGGAGTGTATAGACACTGGTATGGCATGCAGGTGAGATGTAGGGGTACATCTGCACTGAACGTGACCAACTTTGGAGCTTTTCTACTATCAAGATTTGCTCTGATTAAAAAATGGGTATAGGTGTCCCTCTGATCTAAGATCACCATGATGACTTCGAAGCAACTCACTGTGCTTTGATGTCGGACTATCTGAATTTTTAATTTAGTGACGGAAGATTTCTGAGCATAATTAAGTACTTGAGGAGTCAGTGTGTGAGTTAAGATAGGATTGGCCACTCTAGTTTAGGAGTTGTATTCAATTATGTTTCAATTTAGCAAATTCTTGATTAGGATAGTCCTAGTGAGGAGTCACGGGGCTAATTGCTTTTAGACACGGTTTGGATGTATCATACATAGAGGTCAAAGGGATTAATTATACGATAATCATATTTACGTAGGTTCTGAATATTATGATTATGACTGTTTGATCTATCCAGACATTGGAAACCATTGCTAGATGGTCACTTTGATTAGTAAAGAAAGTGGTTCCTGTGCTACCAGCTTAGGTTTGAACCTATGCTGTCACACACACTAGAGGTTCCTATATGATTTGATGGCTGGTGAAGAGTCCCACTAGACTGAAACTCTATGGTTAAGATTTTCACTAGACTGGAATTCTTCGATCGAGAGTCTTACTGCATTAGGACTTTGAGTCCTGATTGTCTGGGATTTTGTGATCAGGAGTCCTAGTGGATTGGGATTCTTTGGTCAAGAATCCCACTAGACTGGGACTCTTCGACTAAGAGTCCTACTACTCTAGAACTTTAAGTCCTAATTATCTAAGACTCTATGATCGAGAGTCTAGGCTCTGTGATCATGAGTTTCACTTATTTCAAATACCAAGATCAAGAGTCCCACTAGTTTGGGACTCTTCGATCAAGAGTTTCATTTTGATGGGACTCTATTGTCTGGATATCCACTGGATTTGAACTCTATATTTATGAAAAGTTTAATTAATAATTTACTTACTAATTAACTTAATTTAGTTGAGTAATTATTTTTGGATCAAGACCAATTGAATTAGATTCAGTTGGGTTGGTCCCGATTAAGTTATGAGATGACCTAATCACCGAGGAAGTATGATCGCTGATTTTGATTAGGGGTTGGGCTTATTTAATTCCTAATTTGATTAGTATTTAATTAAGACAAATTAAGCCTAAATAAGTTAGATCTAATCTGGTCTAATTGGGCCTAACCAATTTAGGTTGGGTTGGTTCAATTAGATGAATAATTATGAGACTAGTTTGACCTAGTCTTCCATGTGCCACCTTACTCTCTTTGCACCATTTTTTTCTCCACGAGAAAGATGTTCTAGTGAATTTTTCTCCATGGAAAAGAAGGCTTTTGCCCTTCCTTCTCACATCCAAAATGGATGGGTTTGTTCTGATTGCAATTTGAATTCAAATAGCAAACCACTTCATCCCAACTCTTCCACATGCCACCTTGACTTATTCGCCCTATAAAATTCTTGGAATTTTTTTTGGGTGAGATTTTTTTTTGAGACTCCTCTCCTCTGAATTGTGAGCCATTCCATAGCTGAAAAAAATAAGAAAAAAATCTAAGAAGAAAAATTGGCAGAGAAAACTAGGCGCCAAGGTTTGAGTGTTGTGCTGCCCTAGATCTTGAACTAGGGTTTCTACTCTGATTTTACAAGATCTAAGTGTCAGATCTTCATGATTTTTATTTTTTTTTTAGTACTTCCTCATCCTCTCTTCTACCCATCCTATTAATCCAAAGTGTCTATGTTTTAGTGGAGGAAGATCAAAATTATTCAATCAGATCTAGCGGTCAGGAGCATTCTTCATCGAGCTAGCACTCGGAAGGAGCCAATCGGGATCAAGACCTCATGTGGACCATCTACGGAGGTCAGACATATATGTGGCTATGTCACAATGATCAGATCTATCTAGTTATTAGATTGATGGTAATTTGATTGTGGAGTTCATCTACTCGCACAAGGTAACATGTTCTGAATACATAGATCAGTAAAATTATTTTACTACCTGCGGCTATTTTATTTTCAAATTTCAAAGCATGCATGTATATCATATTAGATTCTAGTAATATAGGGTTTGTAGATCAGATCTATAGCTCTATATAAATTAATTACATTAATTTTTATTTTTGCTATAATTAATTTTTGAAAAAGTTTTGAAAGTAGAGTTAGAAATCCTACTTGCTTTCCATCAATGGTATCAGAGCATCCAGGTGATTTAATGTGATCTATATACAGATTATTTTTTAGATTAGATCTAAATAATAATCTAATTTTTAGATTTATAAATAAAATAATATGATCACACGGACCATAGGTTATCCTACTATATGGTTCACTCCCTACAATGTAGGTTATCCTGGTATGTGCTGATCTAAATCATTAAATTATAAAATTTTAGATTTGATCTAATAATTATTATGATTTGATTGTATGGTTTTGAACTAATTTTTAATCATTAATATGATCTTAGATTAGATCTAATTTGATTCATGATTTTTATGTATTATACATAGATCTAGATTAAAACCTATAACGAGTATTGTTTGTGGAATGAGTCAACCCAAATTTTGAAATAGGTCGACCCATTTGGTGAATAGTGCTAAGTTGTGTTGAATCTTTTAAAATTTTAAAAAATATTTTTAAAATGCCGAGCCCCAACCCACAGCCCAAAAATTTAATTAAGAATTAAGTATGTTGAATTAGGATCTAGAATTATGAATTAAAGATTCTAAGTCATTAATCATAAAATGTGGGTTATTGGGTTAGATGAATTAGGTCCATTAATTGGGTTAGACCTAAGGTTAGTTAAAGAATGGACTAATCTAGAGTAATTAATCAAATCTAATCAAATATTGATTTGGATTAGGTCAAGGACTCTTTTGACTTAATTACAATAGTTGTAGTTGGTTAGGTCCATACCTTTAACGAGGAGCAAATGGACTTGATTCATGGCTACGCAGTCAAACCCAAAATTGCTAGGTTGGTCAAATTGAAACTAATCAACCGGATGGTGTCTAAGGTAAGTTTGGCAGTCTAGATTAGTGTTTTTAATTGGAGCTACTCGCACTGATTCAGTCTTTGACGAGTTAATGATATATCCCTTCTACCGATCTCACTTATCTGGCCATCTTGGTGAGTTAGATTTTGATTAAATCACTTGGTGATTGGGCTCACCCATGTCAATTAGGTAAATCAGTGTGACTGATTTAGGTGCTCCTAATGCTGGCTTGAATTAGATCTTTTTTGATCTATCTTGGTAAAGTCAGTGGGAGAATCAAATTTGGCTGGTTAATTCTCTCTCCTTTTCTTTAAAAATAAGTTAACCAAATTTTCTAAAATTATTAGATCCTTAAAAATAAAATAGTTATAATGATAACTAGATCATAGCCTTTCATTAAGTTTAGTGATAATGAGTCCATAAGTTTAATAATCATTGGAGGCCTAAAGGCTTGGTGCTTATTGACTAATGGAATTATCATTCATAATATGATGATTTGGTCATGTCTTTCTAATGGTGGTCAGGTTGGCCAGCCAAAGTCGGGCTTGATCATTCGTTGGTCAGATACACTAGATATGGTCATGTTAATGGTTGGAACTAATCGGATCTTTTCAGTGGAAGCCAAAGCCTACTGATTAGATTTCCGAGGCAAAATTAAAATACTAGAAGTTGTTTAAAAGAATAATTGGTTATGAATCTACCCATGATGCACATGCATTGACCAACCAAAGTTGGGCTTGTGTGTAGTCTGTGTGGATTCTAATACCCACTAAGAAATTAAAGTAATTCCTCGAATTGGAGGTAGAGGTTACTAATTCGAAGAAAATAATGGAAGGACCTTTAGACTAAAGTCCAAGTCTTTAGGATAAATAATCCATATACTAATTAGGTTTGATTTTTTTTAATGTAGAAATGGATGCTACCTTGTCGCTCCAATTGTTATTAGATAACGATAAATTAATGGGACCCAACTTTGATAGCTGGTATCGAAAGTTGAAAATCATCAAGGAGCATGAGCAGATCTTGTATGTATCAACTGATCCAGCACCTGAATGTAGATGGTTGAGCTAAATATAATTATATTAAAATTATTTATAAATAAAATTATTATTTTGATTTTTTCATCATTTTGTGCATCTTTTTGTAATGAACTCTTCTGTGATGAAGTCCTTAGGACTATTTAAACTCGATAAAGGAGGATTTGTCCTTTAGTCCTCAAACGTGTTTACGACCAAATGATTCATTATTATCCAGGATGACAACGTATCAAGTGTAGGTGATTGTGTACCATATGTGTTGATTATCCTCTTAACCAAGAAGTATGGAGATACTATTATGGCATGCAAGTAAAGTGTAGGGGTACATTTCACTGAACATGATCCAACTATGGAGCTCTCTACTGTCAAGAGTAGCTCGCGAAGAATATAGAGATAAGTGTCCCTTAGATCTGAGATCACCATGGTGATCTACAAGCAACTCACTACACTTAGGTATTAAACTATCTGAATTTTTAATTTAGTGACGAAAGGCTACTAGGTGCAGTCAAGTACTTGGCTTGTCGGTGTGTGAGTCAAGATGGGATTGACCCCTCCAAGTGTTGGAGCAAGTGTATCACTGTATTTTAATTTAGCAAACCCTCGGTTGGGGTGGTCAATGTGATGGACACTGAATTTTGAAATACACTGTGGATGAATTTTAGGGTTGATAGAAAATCCTAGATCATCCTTTGAGCATCAAGTTCAAGGGGATGAATTATACGATGACCATATATCACAGGTTCGTCATTATTGCATTATGATTTTTTGACCTATCTGGACGTCGGGTACCATTGCTTGATGGTAACATTGATTCGTATAGAAAATTAGTTCCTATGGTACCGACTAAGGATTCAAATCTATGGGATCACATACAATAGGAGTTTCTACCTACTGATGGCTAATATTGAGTCTCGATGACCTAGGACTCTATGGTCAAAGTTTCACTAGATCGAAACTTCATGATCAGGAGTCCCACTCGAATAGGACTCTGAGTTCTTCGTGTTCAGGACTCTCTGAACGAGAGTCCTAATGACTTAGGACTCTATGGTCGAGAGTCCCACTGGACTGGAACTCTCTGGCCAAGAGTCCTAGTGGGTTGGGACTCTGAGTCCTACTTATCTGGCACCCCTCCAAGTGTTGGAGCAAGTGTATCACTGTATTTTAATTTAGCAAACCCTCGGTTGGGGTGGTCAATGTGATGGACACTGAATTTTGAAATACACTGTGGATGAATTTTAGGGTTGATAGAAAATCCTAGATCATCCTTTGAGCATCAAGTTCAAGGGGATGAATTATACGATGACCATATATCACAGGTTCATCATTATTGCATTATGATTTTTTGACCTATCTGGACGTCGGGTACCATTGCTTGATGGTAACATTGATTCGTATAGAAAATTAGTTCCTATGGTACCGACTAAGGATTCAAATCTATGGGATCACATACAATAGGAGTTTCTACCTACTGATGGCTAATATTGAGTCTCGATGACCTAGGACTCTATGGTCAAAGTTTCACTAGATCGAAACTTCATGATCAGGAGTCCCACTCGAATAGGACTCTGAGTTCTTCGTGTTCAGGACTCTCTGAATGAGAGTCCTAATGACTTAGGACTCTATGGTCGAGAGTCCCACTGGACTGGAACTCTCTGGCCAAGAGTCCTAGTGGGTTGGGACTCTGAGTCCTACTTATCTGGTACTCTTTGATCAAATTTTCTACTGGTCTGGAACTCTATGATCTTGAGATCCATTCATTTAGGACATTGGGTTTAGGAGTCCCACTGGATTGGGACTATTCAGGAGTTTCATATTAATGGGACTCTGATTCTCGGAAATCCATCCGATTGAAACTCTAATATTTTTAAAAGATTAATTAGTAATTCAATTACTGATTAGCTCAATTTGATTGAGTGATGAGGATTTGATAAAATTCAATTGAATTTGATTCGATTGGGTTTGACCCAATCAGGTCATGAGATGACCTAATCACTAAGGGAGATTTGATCCTAATTTGATTAGGACCTAGATCTAATTAATTTCTAATTTGATTAAAATTTTATTGGTTTGAATTAAGCCTAATTTGGTTGGGTTAAACTTGGTCTAATTGGTTTAAGTTAATTGGTTTGGTTGAAACTAATTAGGACCAAGTCAAATGAGATTTGAATTTAAATTCTCCCTAGTGCCCACCATATTTGACTTTTCCACCTTGACCCATGCACTCCTCTAATTTTTGCATGAGATTTCTCATATAAAAATAAATGTGCACCCTTCTTCTCTTCTGCCTTTGACCAGGTCCAAGGGTTGGACTAGTTCAAACTAAGTTGAATTTTGAATTCAACTTGGTTGTTTTGAAATTTGAGAAACCTAATCTCTTCCTCATCTATTCTCTACACCTACCTAAACTTTTTGTCGCACATTTTTTTGGTGATTTTGGATAGAGGGCAAGTAGAAGGAGAGTAATTCTACTCGTCACCCTCTTGGATGAGGCGTTGGAAAAGGAAAAGACCCCATTTGAATTCAAATACTAGAAGTTGGTTGAAACTAGTTCAACCAATCTTAACATATCCACTCCACATGGAATTTCCACTAATTTTTCATGCAATAAATTATGATAATTTTTGTGCATGAATCTTGAGGGGTTACATTTTTGTGGTAAAAATTTGAAACTAATTGGGCATTGTTTTGGGTGAAAAAAATCTTGGAGTGAATGTGAGAAGAATCCGATAGTACTTTATTTTTCTTTCATACCTCTATTCTCTTCTGATTTTTGTATCTAAGGTCACCCAATTTTTAGATATGATCTAAATTGGGTTTATAGATTCAAAAGTCATATTTCCATGAAAACTTATTTTATAAAAAAACCCTACACAGAGAGGGCGTGAGAGGGTTTTTAGTGCATCATGGTTTTTGGGCCGAATGAAACCCAAGACTTAGGAATTTGGGTTCGGGTGGAGAGATCGAGTGCTGTGAGCATCAGATCATCACCAAATTTGGAACACCACTTTATCATCCTTCAAAGTAGATGTTTTGATTTTCTAGAGTATCTAAAAGATCAAAAAGAAGATGATCAATTTGATCAATCGCGATCAGCCATTGAAGGCCCTGGCGAGGAGCTTGCACTCCAGTAGGGCTGATCGGGACCAAGAGCTCCATTTGGACCAACCATAGAGGTCGAATAAATGTGAAACTATGGTATGATACTAGACCATTATTTGATGAATTCAGATTATGATGATCAACTATCTAAAGGAAAATCCTGATTTTTCAGATCAGGTTCGTTCAGATCTGATCAGATCAAGAGATATATTTCAAAAATTTTTCTTTTTGATCCAGATCAGATCTGGGATGTTTCAGATCTGATCTTTATTATTTTAATAATTAAAATAAATTTAGATAAATTAAATCAAATTTAATTTACCTTGAAGTAAGGTAATCCTATTACCCATTGATGATCCTGTAAGCAGCGGAAGGTTCAGGATCTTGCCACTTAAGTGCCTGGCCTCTGTCGGTATCCACTCGAGCTGGATCTAGAGATCCTCTTCTTCTCTATCACATCTCCAAAAATTAGATCTGAATCTAATTTGGAGGATCTACAAAATATCTTTCAAAGATCAGTAGTTGTCCTTTGCAACAGCGCAGTCTTCTAGCTTTCTATCACCTTTCTCTCATCTAGATTGCACCAACTTGGATCCCAAACCACTTTGGGCATGGGAAGGAGAGCGAGAAGATTGGCTTGGCATGGAGGTGGAGGAGAGAGCCAACCTTGGGGCATGGAAATTTTCAATTCTTTTTGATGCTCTTTGGGTTGGGCACAGGGTCTTATTTATAGACTATGCATGATCCAACTCCTCTTCTTCCCAACCAATCACAATCCTTTGTAAAATCAGATCTAAATCTGATTGATGGAAATAAAGTCTCTTGGATTCCTCCTTAGATGGTGCCAAAGATCAGTCAAACTTGGTTCTTAGGAGAAGTCTAATCGGAATCCAAAAGGGAGATGGAGTTCCTATCCAACAGGAACTCCTGGGCGCCTCCAGCTTAGGCACACACCAAGGATGACGTGTGCCCTCCTCATTGCTAGGTTCTGGTAGGGGGACAAGCCTCCATCAGCTCTCTAATAGGTGCATGACATGTGGACAAAAGTCAAAGTGTCAATGGTCAACATTTGACCAGTCAAAGGTTAACTTTTGACCAAAGTCAAAGGATGAGAAATAACAGGTGATCAAAAATGGTAGGTATTGTCTTACAAAATAAGACAACCCTTTTCTAACCTGGACAGGCTCCAGTCAGACCAAGTGAAGGCCTTTAATCGAGCACAAACACCTTTGGCATAGTCAAGACAACTATTTATGATAATAAAAGAAGAACGTTAGGTTCAATCGAGTGCTAGCACGATTTTCTTGAACCTAATTGAATCTCATTCAGATCAATTGAATTGGATCAGTTTAATTGATGATCACCAGATTCAAACCCTTGTTTGTGTGACCCAATTAGGTTCAGTTCTATATGGTAATGGGATATGTCATGATCTCTATCATCGACATCATCGAAACTCCTTTCGATGGATCAGAACTCTTCTGATTCGAACAACTAGAATGATCGATCATCTAAATCATTCTAATTGCTCCCAAAATCCATCCAGTGACACCTAGCAGTATATGGTGGCAACCCATCAGAGCTGAATGCGAACCTCTTGGTGCAGCTATCTATGTGATTAAGTTCTTCTATCTTGAGCCCCGATCAGATTAGGGTTTAAGGTGAACTCGTCAAACCCTAGTCTCTGTCATATGATGTAATCATTCGATTCAAGTCCGATGTGAAAACCTAAATAGAAACTCTTTCTATTATTTCACTCTGCCATGGCCATGGGCTTCTGGACTTGATTCTCATGATCATCATAGGGCTGCTCCTCTACCACCGAGGTAGATAGATTCCATCTTGATGCAATCCAATTCCTACAATGAACATGCTATAGCCAACATACACCTCAGGGTTCCATATGGCTAGGAGACCGAGTTATGGTGTAGTCAAACTATAACACCCTCAAGGTGAACTGCCGATGCACCTCAGGTCAAAGAACCAGACACACCACTGCAGCATCGAGTCAGTCATTGACGAGAAGGTAGACTTTCCTAATGACTACTCGAGGTGGTCACGCTCAGTGCCCTCATTCTCTAACGAGTACCTATACTCTCGCTCTGGTGTCTCCACACCATAGACTCAAGACTCATCTACTAAAGAGAAGCTGATTGTACACCAACCTTTCAGATCAATCACCATCCTCATGATGATCCTATGGTCGGAAGCATTTTATGAGTTAATAATGATTATTCATGTCTTAAATTTTCAACTCTTGAAAATATGAATTATCATTACCATTAACTCAAAGGATGTATCACAGACACTAAATACACATATGTGATAGAAAATAATCCATTTTATTGATTATAGTCAAAATTATAACTTTGCCCCTAGAAGTGTATTACAATTTTGCCCCTAGAAGTGTATTACAATTCTGGCTTCTAGGGCACATATAATCTAACAAACTCCCACTTGTCCTAAAGCCAATTGGCTACAAGTCTAAATTCCATCTTCTCAAGGTGGGCTTCGATCTTCTGCTGGCCCAATGGCTTTGTAAGCGGGTCTGCCACATTGTATGTGGAGTCAACTCTCTTGACCTCGACGTAACCCTTCTCGAGGTAATCGCGGATGAGATGGTATCACCGCTCAATGTGCTTGGATTTTTAGTGAGACCTCGGCTCCTTAGCAAGGGCTATGGCGCCATTGTTGTCGCAGTATAGAGGAATGGCATCTGATGGCATTACTCCAATTTCTGCAGCAAACTTCTTGTACCAGAATGCTTCCTTCACAGCCTCTGATGCAGCGATATATTCTGCTTCCATGGTGGAATCTGCTATCATCACTGTTTGCTTGAAACTCTTCCAGCTGACAGCTCCACCATTGCACACAAAATAGACTTTCCAGATGTCGACTTTCGATCATCTACATCGGACATAAAATCCGAGTCTGTGTATCCCTTAGGACTTGGAGTTCTCCATTACCAAAGACCAACATCATATCCTTAGTTCTTCTCAAGTACTTAAGGATACATTTTCACAGAAGTCCAGTGTTCTTCACCTGGATTTGACTGATATCTGGCTTGTGACACTCACAGCATGGGCTATATCAGGTCGTGTACATAGCATGGCATACATGAGGCTCCCTATTGCAGAAGCATAAGGGATCTTGCTCATGCGTTCTATTTCCTCAGGTGTGCTAGGGCACATCTTCTTGGAAAGATGAATACCATGTCTGAAAGGGTATTAATCCCTCTTAGAGTTTTTCATACTAAACCTCTTTAGTACTTCCTCTATGTACATCTTCTGTGAAAGTCCTAGCATCCTATTCGGTCTATCCCTATAGACCTTAATTCCTAGAATAAAGGATGCTTCACCTAGGTCTTTCATGGAGAATTCCTTGGACAACCATATTTTGACTGTCGTCAACATGGGAATATCATTCCAATAAGGAGGATGTCATCCACGTACAATACGAGGAAGACAACAGCGCTCCCACTGACCTTTTTGAAGACACATGGTTCCTCTTCATTTTTGATGAAACTAAACTTTTTGATCACATCATTGAAACGAGTGTTCCAGCTCCGAGATGCTTGCTTAAGTCCATATATGGACCTTTGCAGCTTGCAAACCTTGTGATCAGTATCACTGGATGTGAAACCTAGCGGCTGTTCCATATAGATATCTTCCTCAAGATATCCATTTAAGAATGCCATTTTCACGTCCATTTGCCATATTTCATAATCGAAATAGGCTGCAATGGCAAGCAATGTGCGGATGGATTTTAGCATAGCCACTGAGGAAAAGGTATCCTGATAGTCAATGCCTTTGCGTTGACTATAACCTTTTGCCACTAGTCTAGCCTTGAATGTCTCCACATTCCATCTGCACCAATCTTTCTCTTGAAGATCCATTTACACCCAATAGGTACTATACCTTCTGGTGGATCTACCAAGGTCCAGACTTGGTTTGAGTGCATCGAGTCAATTTCTGACTGCATTGCCTCTAGCCATTTCTCAGAGTCGATATCTGATATCGCCTCATTGTAGGTTTTGGGATCATCACCATGAGCACCATTACCTACAAGGAACATTTTCTCTACTTTCTCTGAAATAATACCTAAGTATCTTTCAGGGGATGGAAAACTCTTTTCGATCTACGAGGTGGAGGAGGTAGTGTTCTTATTGGCTCAACCTGATTTGGTTCCAATTGGTCCTTAGCTCGTTGTACTTGTGAGACTTTCTCATCAAGCTTAATCTGCTTTCCAATGCCGCTATCTTGAATAAACTATTTTTCAAGAAAGATGGCATGTCGACTCACAATCACATTGTGGTCTTCTGGAATGTAGAAATAGTATCCTAATGACTCTTTAGAATATCCTATGAATTAAGCTC
>QRFJ01006559.1:0-11922 GCA_006176705.1 Cocos nucifera
AAAAATTAGATCTGGATCTAATCTGAAGGATCTTCAAAACACCTTTCGAAAATCAGCAGTTGTCCTTTGCAGTAGCGCAGCCTTCTGACTTTCAGTCGTCTTTCTCTCATCTGGATTGCACCAACCAAGAATCCAAAATACTTTTGAACATGGAGAGGAGAGGGAGAAGATGCTTTGGCATGGAGGAGGAGAGGAGAGGAAGCCTTGGGGCATGGAGAATTGTGATGTCTGTTTTTGAGTTGGGCGTAGGGTCTAATTTATAGACTAAGCGTGATCCAACTCCTCTTCTTCCCAACCAATCACAACCCTTTGTGAAATCAGATCTAAATCTGATTGGTGGGAATAGAGTCTTCTGGATTCCTCCTTAGATGGTGCCTAAGATCAGTCAAACTTGGTTCTTAGGAGAACTCTAATCGGAATCCAAAAAGGAGATGGAGTCCCTATCCAACAAGGACTCCTGGGCGCCTCCAACTTGGGCACATGCCAAGGGTGGCGTGCGCCCTCCTTCTTGCCAGGTTCTGACAGGGGGACAAGCCCCCACCAGCTCTCCAATAGGTGCATGACACGTGGACAAAAGTCAAAGTATCAATAGTCAACATTTGACTAGTCAAAGGTCAACTTTTGACCAAAGTCAAAGGATGAGAAATGGCAGGTGACCAAAAATGGCAGGTATTGTCTTACAAAATAAGACAACCCTTTTCTGACCTAAACAGGCTCCAGTCAGACCAAGTGAAGGCCTCTGATTGAGCACAAACTCCTTTGGCTCAGTCAGGACAACTATTTATTATAGTAAAAGAAGAATGTTAGGTTCAATCGAGTGCTAGCACGATTTTCTTGAACCTAATTGAATCTCATTCAGATCAATTGAACTAGATCAGTTCAATTGATGATCACCAGATTCAAACCCTTGTTTGTGTGACCCAATTAGGTTTAGTTCTGCATGGTAATGGGATATGTCATGATCTCTATCATCGACATCATCGAAACTCCTTTCGATGGATCAAAACTCTTCTGATTCGAACAGCTAGAATGATCGATCATCTAAATCATTCTAATTGCTCCCAAAATCCATCAGTGACACCTACCAGTATATGGTGGCAACCCATCAGAGCTGAATGCGAACCTCTTGGTGCAGCTACCTGTGTGATTAAGTTCTTCTATCTTGAGCCCCGATCAGATTAGGGTTAAGGTGAACTCGTCAAACCCTAGTCTCTGTCATATGATGTAATCATTCGATTCAAGTTCGATGTGAAAACCTAAATAGAAACTCTTTCTTTTATTTCACTCTATCATGGCCATGGGCTTCTGGACTTGATTCTCATGATCATCATAGGGCTGCTCCTCTACCACCGAGGTAGATAGATTCCATCTTGATGCAATCTAGTTCCTACAATGAACATGCTATAGCCAACATACACCTCAGGATTTCGTGTGGCTAGGAGACCGAGTAATGGTGTAGTCAAACTATAACACCCTCAAGGTGAACTGCCGATACACCTCAGGTCAAAGAATCAGACACATCACTACAGCATCGAGTCAGTCATTGATGAGAAGGTAGACTTCCTAATGACTACTCGAGGTGGTCACGCTCAGTGCCCTCGTTCTCTAATGAGTACCTGTACTCTCACTCCGGTGTCTCCACACCGTAGACTCAAGACTCATCTACTAAAGAGAAGAGATTGTACACCAACCTTTCAGATCAATCACCATCCTCATGATGATCCTATGGTCGGGAGCATTTTATGAGTTAATAATGATTATTCATGTCTTAAATTTTCAACTCTTGAAAATATAAATTATCATTATCATTAACTCAAAGGATGTATCACAGACACTAAATACACATATGTGATAGAAAATAACCCATTTTATTGATTATAGTCAAAATTATAATTTTGCCCCTAGAAGTGTATTACAAGTGTCAGCCAATTCTGGCTTCTTAGGGCACATATATCTAACAATCTCCCACTTATCCTAAAGCCAATTAGGCTACAAGTCTAAGTCCCATCTTCTCAAGGTGGGCTTCAAATTTTTGTTGTCTCAACGGCTTTGTAAGTGGGTCTGCCACATTATCTGTGGAGTTGACTCTCTTGACCTCGACGTAACCCTTCTCGAGGTAATCGCAGATGAGGTGGTATCTCCGCTCAATATGCTTGGATTTCTGATGAGACCTCGGCTCCTTAGCAAGGGCTATGGCGCCATTGTTGTCGCAGTATAGAGGAATGGCATCTGATGGCATTACTTCGATTTCTGCAGCAAACTTCTTATACCAGAATGCTTTCTTTGCAGCCTCTGATGCAGCGATATATTCTGCTTTCCATGGTGGAATCTGCTATCACAGTTTGCTTGAAACTCTTCCAGCTGACAGCACCACCATTGCACAAAAATAGACTCCTAGATGTCGACTTTCGATCATCTATATCGGACATGAAATCTGAGTCTGTGTATCCCTGGACATGGAGTTCTCCGTTACCAAAGACCAACATCATATCCTTAGTTCTTCTTAAGTACTTAAGGATACATTTCACAGAAGTCCAGTGTTCTTCATCCTGAATTTGACTGATATCTGCTTGTGACACTCACAGCATGGGCTATATCAGGTCGTGTACATAGCATGGCATACATGAGGCTCCCTATTGCAGAAGCATAAGGGATCTTGCTCATGCATTCTATTTCCTCAGGTGTGCTAGGGCACATCTTCTTGGAAAGATGAATACCATGTCTGAAGGGTATTAATCCCCTCTTAGAGTTTTCCATACTAAACCTCTTTAGTACTTCCTCTATGTACATCTTCTGTGAAAGTCCTAGCATCCTATTTGGTCTATCCCTATAGACCTTAATTTCTAGAATAAAGGATGCTTCACCTAGGTCTTTCATGGAGAATTCCTTGGACAACCATATTTTGACTGTCGTCAACATGGGAATATCATTTCCAATAAGGAGGATGTCATCCACGTACAATACGAGGAAGACAACAGCGCTCCCACTGACCTTTTTGAAGACACATAATTTCTCTTCATTTTTGATGAAACCAAACATTTTGATCACATCATTGAAATGAGTGTTCCAGCTCCGAGATGCTTGCTTA
Organism: Cocos nucifera; assembly: GCA_006176705.1. Lineage (NCBI taxonomy): Eukaryota > Viridiplantae > Streptophyta > Magnoliopsida > Arecales > Arecaceae > Cocos > Cocos nucifera. Next base: position 3,089 of record QRFJ01006559.1, read on the forward strand.
AGTCCATATATGGATCTTTGCAGCTTGCAAACCTTGTGATCAGTATCACTGGATGTGAAACCTAGCGGCTGTTCCATATAGATATCTTCCTCAAGATATCTATTTAAGAATGCCATTTTCACATCCATTTGCCATATTTCATAATCGAAATAGGCTGCAACGGCAAGCAATGTGCGGATGGATTTTAGCATAGCCACTGGGGAAAAAGGTATCCTGATAGTCAATGCCTTCGCGTTGACTATAACCTTTTGCCACTAGTCTAGCCTTGAATGTCTCCACATTTCCATCTGCACCAATCTTTCTCTTGAAGATCCATTTACACCCAATAGGTACTATACCTTCTGATGGATCTACCAAGATCCAGACTTGGTTTGAGTGCATCGAGTCAATTTCTGACTGCATTGCCTCTAGCCATTTCTCGGAGTCGATATCTGATATCGCCTCATTGTAGGTTTTGGGATCATCACCATGAGCACCATTACCTACGAGGAACATTTTCTCTACTTCCTCTGAAATAATACCTAGGTATCTTTCAGGAGGACGAAAAACTCTTTCTGATCTATGAGGTGGAGGAGGTAGTGTTCTTATTGGCTCAACCTAATTTGGTTCCAATTGGTCCTTAGCTCCTTGTATTTATAAGCTAAAAAAAATTGATTCTCCCCAAATTTCCTTTAGAAATTAGGTTTAAGACTCCTAAAACAACTCAAATTAGGATCTAGGGTAATTCTGCCCGTTAGATGTTGATCAAACGGTCCAAAAATCACTTAAAAAACCCTTAAAATAACCCAGATCAAGTCATGGAATTTCATATCAGCCGTTGGATCAATCCTTTGGATTGAATCTTGGGCCATCTGATCATGTAGAAAGAGGCCTTCTGATCTTTAGTTTAACGTCGGGATGAATCTCAGCCATTGGATCTCGATCGGGAGCTACGGATACTGTCCATCAGCACCTTCATTTTGGCCGTCCGATCAAGTTTCAGTGAATGCCGCTCATTGGATCAGACAAAATTCCCAAATTACCCATCCATAGACCATGCACGAGCCCGGTGTTGCATGGACCACCGTGTTCTTCAACCAATCGGGGCGCTTTTCCTAATGTGAAATTCCCGAATTTCCCTCCAGATGGTCCACCATGCGTCATTGAAAAATGCTGACATCATCCTGAACATCAGCGTTGCATCGGCAGGTTGGTCTGCTATTTCATTCGAATCGGACCGAAACCGCTGAACCAATTTTCCTGAACCGATTTGAACCAAATCCATTTTTTTTTTTTTTGAAATTCAATTTTGGGCTCGTTTGAAGTCCGTTTTGCCTGAAAATTTATTTCATCTGAACCAAAAAAATAAGATCTTCACATTGGTGGCCTTCTTTCCTGCATAAGAATTAATAAAAGTATCAATTTCTAACAAAATAGAATTAATTTATTTTATAATTTAATACTTTTATTAGTATATTTTTACCACTTATCAGCAGTCTCCATTATCCCAATGTACTCGACCTTTGTGATAAACAAGACCATGATTGGCTGAAGGGTTGATCTCCAAGATACCGATCCATCATATACGTAGAAGAGATATCCAGTAGTAGACCTTCTTGTATCAAGATCACCAGCATAATTTGCATCAATAAATCCCTTCTAGAGGACCTGAACCTTCACACATCTTCATACATTGTTCTCCAAATCCTCCTGGCTACCCATCAAACACCAAACCATAATCCCTTATTCCATGCAGATATCTCAATATCCATTTCAATGCTTTCCAGTTTGCTTCCTAGGGTTAGCCATATATCTACTAACCATGCTCACTGCATGTGCTATATCTGATCTACAGTACACCATAGTGTACATCAAACTACCTACAGCATTTGCATAAGGGACTCGTTCCATATACTCTTCTCCTCTTCAGACTGGGGAATATTGTAACTTGGAGAGAGACATATGGCTCGACAATAGCGTCTCTGTAGGTTTGGCCTTCTCCATCCCAAACCTCTTCAGAACCTTCTGGACATACTTTTTTTGTGACAAATGGAGCACTCCTTTGCACCTATCTCTGCAAATCTTCCATTCCAAGAATTTTCTCAACTAGACCTAAATCTTTCATCTCAAATTCAGATGATAATATCCTTTTCAACTTTTCATAGCATCCATGCTTCTACTGGCTATGAGCATATTATCTACATATAATAATAGGTACAGGGCATCCTCCTCATCTACATTCCTTGACGTAAACACAACAATCATGTTCACATCTGCTAAAATCCCATGCTCAAGACAAAGCTATCAAACCTTCGATACCACTAACGAGGAGATTATTTCAAGCCATACAAAGACTTCCTAAGCAAACACACCTTTTCTTCCTATCCCATCTCCATAAAACTATCTGACTGCTCTATGTAGATTCTTTCCTCCAAAGTTTCCATGAAGGAAGACCATCTTCACATCCATCTATTCTAATTTCATATTATTCTATGCCACCAGTGACAACAAAACTTAGAATAGATGTATGACGCACCACAAGGAGAGAAAATTTTTATGTAGTCAATTCCTTTTTTTTGTGAGTATCCCATTTGCTACCAGTCTTGCTTTGAATCTGACTCCACCTTATTCTGAAGGTGCTTCTTTCTTTGTGAAACATCCATTTTGAGCCAATAGGTCGAGCACCCTCTAGAAGATCCACCAGCTGCCATGTCTGATTCTTCTCAAGTGATTCCATCTCCTCTATCATGGTCTGCATTCATGAATCATGATCCTCACTCTCTAAGGCCTCTGCATAATTCTATGGATCTTTCATTAGCAGTGATGAGTGCATAGGAGATAACCTCATCAAATGCCATATCTGATCAGTCTCCTAATAGTATGCTGGCGCTTGTGCAAAGTCACTTTCACTGGCACATCTCTATCTGATGTCTATAGCTACTTCTACACATCTGTCTAAACTGCCGGCCCTCCATACTGAATTTTTAATCTGAGACAATACTTTTCTGCCCAGCTCCACCTCAATAGGAACACTCCTATAAGTGGATGTAACTTGCATGCCATCATTCTCTGACTGGCCACTATTGTTCACCTTTGTTTTTCTAGTTTCATCTATTCCAGAACCTCCTCAAGATGCTCTTCTCATCAAAGATAATATCCCTGCTTGATCACTGACTTTTATGCCTGAGAGTTCCATAGTAGGTACCCCTTGACTCCTTGTGGATATCCTATGAATGTCATCTTTTGAGATTTTGGATCCAATTTGCTCCTCTTGGTTGCCTCTACATGTGCATAGGCTGTGCAATCGAAGACTTTCAGGTGGCCAAGCTCCACCTTCTCACCACTCCAGACCTCTTCTGTAATGCCTCCATTCAACTTATAATGAGGGGACCTATTCACAAGAAAATAGAAAAAAGTTAGAGCATCACCCCAAAAGAACTTTGGGAGTGATGTCTACAGCCTCAAACTCCGTGCCTTCTCAGTTAGTGTCTCGATTAATCCTCTCTATGATACCATTCTGTTGGGGAGTCATCCTCACCATGTAATGAAGTTTGATGCCATTTTCCTCATAGTACCTCCTGAACTCCAGGCTAGTATACTTTCCTTCATTGTCCGACCTCAGACACTTTATCTATCTCTCCGACTTCTTCTTTACTTTAGCTCTCTAGGATCTGAACCAAGCAAACACCTCTGAATTTTCTTTGATCAAATAAATCCACACCTTCCTTGAGAAATCATCAATGAAAGTAATAAAGTATTTTGCCCCACCTCTAGCTGATACAGGAGCTAGGTCCCTACACATCTGAGTGCACTAAATCCAGCACTCCCTCACTTGCGCTTGATACTTCTGGCAAACTTCACCTATACTATTTGCCAAAGATACATAGCTCACAAAGATCTGTGGCCTCCTTCTTTAGGATTGGGATCATACCTCTTCTACTTAGTTCTATGAGACCACGATCACTCATATGACCAATCCGATAGTACCACAATCGATATAAAATCTGCTCCTCCTGTGCCACTGCTAGCACCTCTGCACTATCATTTACCACTGAGTCTTTCATTCTATAAATATTGTTGCTTAGTCTTCTACCTCTCATCACCACCAAAGCTTTCTTAAAAATTTTCAAACATCCACTCCCAGTCTGGCTACTAAAAGCATAACCTTGCTCCTCTAAGTAGCCCAAAGAAAATCAAATTCTTTTTCAACTCTGGTGTATGCCTGACATTTGATAATGTAAGAATGATTCTATCGTACATCCTCATCCTGATAGAGCCAATTCTAGCTACCTTTGCATGGGTGAACATCTTCCAAGGCTGACACTTCCACCATCGATCTTCTGGTAGGTAGCAAACCACTTTCGATGAGAAGTATAGTGGTGCGAGCATGCCTGAAATTTAATATCCACATAGTATCGCACTCTATGGATCCATCTAATATAACTAGCAGATCTTCTCTACTGCTCACAAAAGCTGTATCATCTCCCTTGCTAGCTTTTCCTTTTTCAGAATCTCAAAAGGGGATAATCTCTCCTCAAGTGTCTAGGCTGATGACATTTATAACATTTCAATTTCATCTTCCTCTGAATCGCAAGACTTTGACCTACGCTTGGATTTTTCCTCTTATCTTCTTCTTTGATCTTTCCTGTCTTTTGTTCATAGCCAAGATCTTAGACTTAGGGTCTCCCTTGCAAATCATCTTCCTTTGCTCATTTGATCTGAGTATACCAACAATCTCTTCATAGTTTAGGATCTTCTTCCCATAAACTAAAGTTGTTATGAGATCATCATACGAACCTATGAGAGAACATAATAGCAGCAATGTCCGATCCTCCTCATCGATCTTCACATCCAAACTCATCACCTCAGAACACACCTGATTGAACCTTTAGATATGTGCAACAAAATCTCTACCTTCGGGCATCCTCAGACTATACAGCTATTTCTTCAATCGTAGCTTGTTCGTCATGTTCTTCCTCATGTATGTGTTCTCCAGTCTCTTTCAGAGCCCCTTTGCCGTAGTCTCTATGCAAACCTTGGGCAAAACCTAATCGGCCAAGCACATCCAGGATTGTGCTAAAAGTAATTTCCTCCAACTCTTTCCAATCCTCGGCACTGATCTTTTTCGGTCTTTCTTTTGTCAAGACCTCGTAGATCCTTTGTTGAACCAACAAGTCCTTTACTCTTTGCTGCCATAGAGTAAAGTTTTCCTTGCCATTGAACTTCTCAAAATCCACCTTGAATCCACTTGATCCCATGACTTCAAACAAGTCAAGAACAGATCTCTAACATCCTTCACGATCACACACCAGTAAAACTATCCTTCATAGAAAATCTAACTAGCCCTAAATCTTCTTTTCAAACTTCTATATCACTGTTCCTCTGTGTAAACAATCTCCACCTCAATCTAGAGACAATCACGAAGCAAACTAGAAGTTTTTAGGATAAAACCTGATGCAACAGATCCTGGATATAGTAAACCCAAGATGTCTTCCTTTCTTCCATGCAACACCGCTCTGATACCAAATATTGAAAATATACGCTCTTCCCACATGGATCGGCATAGCCACTAGTGATTAGCCAAGTAACAAAAAAGTACTTCTTAGAGATTTCTATGGAAGCATGATCAAATAAATTAAAAAATAGAGAAGAAGAGAAGAAGAGATTTTTGGAAGAAAAGAGTTTTTATTCAGTATATTTCAACATACTTACAACCTTGACCTATTTTCAGTATATATACTTTACAAAGGGTCAAGCCCAAGCTCATAGAAAAACTCTCCAAATCTAAATAATCCACATACATGAAATAATAACCCACAAAAATTAAGTCGGCCTAGTTTCATACTGAGTCGGCTAACCTACGACTGGGTCGGCTCAGTCCCAAACTGAGCCAACCCAGTTGTGTATCATGTCAATAGCCCAAAAATACTACTTTCTATCTGAATTTTTTTCTAAGACCTAGCCGATCCAATTCTGATCCAATTTTGGACTGAGCCAATCTAATTTTCAACTGAGCTGATTCAGTCTCAGAGTGAGCCGACCTAGTTTCTGAACTTTACTATTAAGACTGATTCTTCTTCCGGCTCGCTCCCATCTTCTTATGATCTATCTTCTCATATTTTCAAGACTTGGGAGTGCCACTTCTAAGCTCACAACTGACTTAGGTTCAGACCTATGAGGTCACACACATTAGAGCTTATGATCTGATTGGATGGTTGATCAACAATTAAGATTCATTCTAGGGTTAAACGATCAATACGATTGATGTTTAACCTAATGCAAGTGTTATAGGAGGATCGATTAGCAATTGAATTGCTAACTAGCTTAATTTGATTAAGCCAATAGGCTTGAAGATTAAGTCTAATTAAATATGATTTAATTAGATTTGGTTTGGACTTGATTAGATCAAGTTTAATTGATTTATTGGATAAGCCAAGTGCAAGAAAGAACTAGTCCTAGTCTAACTAGGACTTGGATTAATCCAATTTTCTAATTTAATTAAAAAATAAATTAAAATTAAATCTAATTTAATCTAATTTAATTAAGTTCTTAAATGGATCAAGATCTTATTTAATAGGATTGGTTTAATCTTAATTTTATTTGGTTAAAATATCTTGTTTGACCAAGTCAAAATAGGAGTCCTAGTGTGACTAGGACTTCCCATCACTTGCACCACTTAATCCTCACGCCCCATGCCCATTTTTTTTATTTCTTACTAAAAATTCCCTCCCATGGCTTCTCATACCCTCTTTCTCTCCTCCTTTTCTTATAAGGCAATTTGTTGGAAGACCAAGTCAAAAGAGAAGTTAGTTTTGCTTAGGATTCTATGAGATAGAATCCTTGTTGACCAAAATACCTTCCCTTGAGTGCCGCCTCCTCTTTTAATTAATTCTTATCTTATTCCATGAAAATAATCTCCTTTTTTGTGCACCCTCCCTTGCTGGTCCATGCCAATAATTGTGGAGGAGGCGCCCAAGAGTTGAGCGCCCCAACAACTTTCCATGTTTGGACATTCCTAGTCTAGGATTTTGATTTAAATTGGACTCTTTTTTTTCTCTATTTATTGGATGAATTTTATTTTGATTTTTTTTTGAAATATAGATCTTTGGGAGAGGTTTGGGATGTGCAAAAATTAGAAGGAAGAGGATCCTTGAGCATGGGGGTTCCATAGGCACCAAACTAGATATCTAGGTGAGAGAAAAGAGAAGAAGAAGAGGGTCTTCTTCTAGGGCTATTTTATTTTCAATCTCTCCTTTTTTTTGAGTTTTTTTCTGAGAAGAGTCTTAGATCAGTAAACTCTTCATCTTTCTTCTCATATTTTAGAGAGTCCAAATTTTGAAGAAGGAAGCATCTGATCGACCGTCGAAGAAGGATCAGCACAGTACTAGCATGCTGTGCTGATTTCCTGCATCGAACTTCAAATCAGAGATCGTAGGCTCGTGTGGATGACTCCTAGAGGTCCAGATATGTGTGCGGCTCATGACATTCATCCTCAAGCCTAGATCAGCAAGTTAGAACATCTAACTTGCTCAGGTAATAGATATGATCTATAAACTTCATACCTGTATTTGATGTAGTGTAGATCTAGGTTGATTTGATCAACCTTTTACTTTCTTATTTGATTTTAATTTTTGAATTTAATATCATACCATTGATCATGTAATAGATCTAAGATCTAGATATTTATATATTTATTTAAATAAATATTTAATTTATTTAAGTCTTTCGTTGCAAGATCTTGAAAATGTTTTCAAGATCTACATGTAAAAACCTAGATCAAAAACCTTCACCATGCAGATATCTCAATATCCATTTCAATGTTTTTCAGTATTCTTTCCCACGATTAGCCATGTATCTACTAACCATGCTCACTGCATGTGCTATATCTGATCTACAGCACACCATAGTGTACATCACACTGCCTACAGCATTTACATAAGGGACTTATTCTATGTACTCTCTCTCGTCTTCTGACTGAGGGCTCTATAACTTGGAAAGAGACATATGGCTCGGCAATGACGTCTCTGCAGGTTTGGCCTTCTCTATCTCAAATCTCTCTAGAATCTTCTGGACATACTTTTCTTATGATAAATGGAGCACTCCTTTGTACCTATCTCTGCAAATCTTCATTCCAAGAATTTTCTCAGCTGGATCCAAATCCTTCATCTCAAACTCAGATGATAATGCCCTTTTTAACCTTTTCACAACATCCATGCTTCTACTAGCTATAAGCATATCATCTACATACAATAACAGGTACAGGGCATCCTCCTCATCTACATTCTTGACATAGACATAATAGTCATGTTCACATCTATTGAAACCCAGGCTCAAGACAAAGTTATCAAACCTTCGATACCACTGACGAGGGGATTGTTTCAAGCCATACAAAGACTTTCTGAGTAAACACACCTTTTCTTCCTATCCCATCTCTATGAAACCATCTAGCTGCTTCATGTAGATTTTCTTTCCTTCAAAGTCTCATGAAAGAAGGCCGTCTACACGTCCATCTGTTCCAATTTCATATTATGTTATGCCACCAGTGACAGCAAAACTCGAAATAGACGTATGATGTACCACAGAAGAGATAATTTTTGTGTAGCCAATCCCTTCTCTTTGTGAGTATCTCTTTGCTACTAGCCTTGCTTTGAATTTGACTCAACCTTGTTCTGAAGGTACTTCTTTCTTTGTGAACACCCACTTTGAGCTAATAGGTCGAGCACCCTCTGGAAGATCTACCTGCTGCCATGTCTAATTCTTCTCAAGTGAGTCCATCTCCTCCATCATGGCCTGTACCCATGAATCATAATCCTCACTCTCCATGGCTTCTGCATAATTCTCTAGATCTTCATTAG